>WEZZ01034433.1:0-19616 GCA_013400585.1 Chloropsis cyanopogon
TAGGAGATGTGAACTTGAAAAAAAATAGTAAGGACTATATTTCCACAATGCTACAAAGTCAATGAGCCAAGTTCAGCTATAAATGGTGATTTTAGTTTTAATTTGCTATAAGACAAGAACACTCATCAAAATTTTTAAGTAGAGCTGTCATGTAATTTCCCTCTACTATCAGTCTTAGCATCTTCTGATGTCAGAACTGTAAGTACCAACAGGTTAATCCTCCCTCAGCATTCAACAACGGTTGGCAACAATTAATAGAACTCAGTTTGCGATATCAAGGAAAGCAAGCAACACCAGGCAACATTTGCTGAAGATTTCACACATTTCATTATCTGCATTTCTGACAGGAAACTATATACAAAAAGAATGGGTTTTTTAAGAAGGAATATCTAAAGGTGTGCTCGGGCATTTAAATGTACAGCACCACATGTAGTTTGATCAGAAATTTCCTTGGATTTATGGACCTTGCTATGTCAGGTGTAAGGGTCATGGTCTAGAGCAGGTGGCCCCTGCGGGGACAGAGATAATGTCAGTGACAGGACTGTTGAGTAACTGCACATTATCAAAACTCCGGATGACACTGGTCATGCTCAACTGTAGAGAAGCCCGCAGTAGTGTTGCATCCCATCATCTTCACTAAGTATCAACATGTGCCCTGAGGAGGAGAGGGCTAATGGGAAATCTGGAGAATGGGAGGAGGATGGTTGCTTGGAAATGTCCTTTTCCAGCCACACTTTCCCAACCATTTTTAAAGCCCTGCCAAGTATCATGAGATTTTTTTAGCAATCTAACTCCGGTTGCTTTAATTACACAGCTCCTCCAGACAACAGAACCAACACAACAGTCTTCTCCAATGAAGGTCCTCAACCCAGTACAAGTAGAAATATTTTCCTTGTGTCTCCCTCATAAAAATTTTTAAATAGATTAATAATTTTTATAAAGGGACAGAACAACTTGTCATCTTGATCAAATGGCTGTCTCCCACAATATGCTAAAATAAGAAATGGCTACATTTACTTCACCATCTTTCTAATGGCAGAACCAGGCTGAGTTCAGCTATCTGTCCCTGAAAAGAATGTATGTCTATTTCCTATTGAATTCTTCAACCTTGCAAAGGAGTCTGAGTTACAGAAGATGTCTGCAGGTCCTCTTTGTGACCTTAAAGGCCCAAATCCAGATGATGTGACGGTAACAAATAACAAAATTCAGAGGAAAGAAGTTCAGAACTTAAACACCTTGTCTCTGGAGCAAGTTGCTCTTTTCACAGAAAAAAAAGGTTGTGAGGTTTTGGAAGGTGGGCAGAAATGCTTTACAATACAACAAATACACAAAACAACTACAATAAATATAATACATTATTAATTTCATGACTGACTCTGTGACCCAGTAATTTCTATTTGGGATCTCAATTCAATACAACTTCTTCAGAGTCTAAATTCACAATATCTCAAAGTCAGTCAGTCATTTCTATTTTTCAAGTCAAGTAACCCAAAATTAAACCAAATTAAGCTGACAGTCCAAGTTTGTGTATCTCTGTTACCAAAAAAAAAACCCCATCAAGTTCAATTTTAGAATCTGTACCTTTGGACAGCAGAGTAAGTGCTCTCAAGAAATTAGACAAAATTTTCTGTAGAAATGATCAAGAATCAACCACAGCTCTTGCAGTTTTTTCCATGACTGTCCCTAGTTTTAGAGCATGGAGCCGTCCCTAGTTTTAGGGCATAGACTCATGGAAAGCAAAGCACAGCTGGATCTAACTACAGAACTTTTGATGTGCTAAAGGTCACCATTCTGATGAAAAACACTGACTCCAGGTTCCTGAAATTTGCTATGATTTTGCTTTAAAGAAGCTTATTCACATTTAAATTTTATAACTGGAAATTAAAGCAAAACAGGAAAACAGTTTGCTTAAGAAATTCTTTCACAAAAGCAATAAGCGAGGCAATGGCTAACAAATTATCCTTTTAGTTACTTAGGTTTGAAATGCAAAGACATGCTGATACAGAAATATGTCATTTAATATTGTTTCAGACAAACTCGTGCTACAGATTGTAAAAAATACAGTGAAATGCTCCTGTATGACAGTGGTTTTGGGGTTTTTTGTTTGCTTGTTTTTGACACCTTGCCCACAATCTGACATACACACATAGAGTGCACGGATATGAACACAATCAAGCAAATTTACATAATGGTCACAGAAAATTAACTAATGTTTCCCAGAAAGCAGGTTAGCAGAATTATTACCCAAGTTAACAAAATTACTAATATATCCATTTTCACTGAAAAAAGTGCTTGAAAATCTTAAATCACACAAAAATCATTCTGAAACTGAGAGCTACAAAATTCTTAAGAAACATGCAGCACACACAAGAACTTATACTGGAACAATCTGAAAAAAAGTTGTAAGCAAATTTAAATAATCTAAGTAAAATGAAATATGATCAGACACAATACTTAATTGTTCTGAAAAATTATCAGCTGAACATACTTTCCATGGTTATTTCTTCCCTAAGCCATTTTGGGAGGCTGATAAACAAGCACAGCAATGAGCCACCCATTTAACAGTGTACTAGGGTAGCAGGATCAGTTCTTAAGTTAACAAGACCTTTTTTTATTTACTTATTTTTGTAACCCTTGGGGTTTCTTTTCCCTGGACGGCTCTGGAACACGTGCTGGACAGGCTGTCATTACTTGCATTATTAGCTCTGATCAGCACACAGCTCTAGGTGGTATAGCTGCAGGCTAAGGTACCGGGCTGGCTACAGATGGACCCTGCGCTCATGCAGAGCACTATTGAATGTACAGGGGCTCCCCATAGGGACACATGTGAACCCAGCCTGAGCAAGCCCATTGTAAGGGCACATACTTGTGGAATAGCTTTATTTCCTACAGTACCGATGCATTTATCATCATTTCCTAAAGACAAAAAGAACCAGGTCTACTGACAGGAGTTTCTGAAACATGAACTTAAAGCAGAAAAATCCTACACTGAGAGCAAGTTAAATCAGTATCTCTGCCCTCAGTGTAAACAACTCCATTTCATGCATGTGTGTACACTCCACAGCACACAAACCAAGTCACAAGAGCTTTGATTACTTAATTACACAGCTTATGTTCATAGCTTATAATTGTTTACAGCATAAAAAGCATACCCTCTTTACTCTGATTAACACCTATCCCTGTGTACTAACAAGACAAATTTATTCCAGGAATAATCTCACAACGGATTTATGAGACGGTAAATCTACTGATCACAAAACTGCTTAAGCTTCATTTCCCATGGTTTGGTCTCTCTCCTCCACCCAGATGAAAAGGTGTACAACAAAATAACTGAAGCTCTGCTACCACCTTTTTATTTTAATAGAGGTATGTGGGGTTTTGCTTGCCTATTTGATAAAAAAAAAATGTTTCAGAAATACTCAGTTTCCACTTCTAATTTTCACACAATTTGATCAAAGCTGGCTTACAGGTGACAGAGGAATGATGAGGAGATAGATGTATCCACAAACCTTATTTTCCTAAAGATACAAAACTAAACTCTACACAGGAGAAAGAAGGAAGAAATTATAATTTTGCTTAGCACCACAGAAAAAGAAAAACTGTAACATTTGGCTTTGAAAGTTATGGAGGGAAAAAGATGGAGAAGCTGCAAGGTAATGGGCCAAAGTTCACAGCTTGAGAACTTCCGATATTTGCTGCTGCCACAGAAAATGAAGATGCTGAAACCGAAGTCCTCATGTTACACAAAGTTCAGAGGAGAAAAACACATTCACACTGTCCCTTTGGTTAACCTCAAACAATATTATACAAATAGCAAGCTCTCAAAATACTTTTAACCAACATCTGTCAAACGACCCACACTACTGCAATTGCTTTACATCTTCATTTTTTTTCCCCAACAGGTATAGAGTTCAAAGTAAAAATGATTCAACTATTGTTCAAATGAAAAAAAAGGTCTGTTAAGTCCTTCTGGCAGCGCCAGAAGGCACCTGTTGCATGATGTCCCTTTCCTTTGGCAGACATTACTGTAACACTACTTTGTAAAATTTTTTGGAGAACGTCTAAAAGCAGCTGCTTAAAAATACACTGGTCCACTTTACCTAGACTTGACTCTAGTCATAGAGTCATAGCTCTAGTGATAAAACTCCAGAAAAATCCTTTGAAGTTTCTTAAATAATAGCAAAACACAAAGAGCCACATACCATTGGGGAAAGAATCGTTCTTCCTACCATGGTAAAAGTAACAGAAATAATTCAGGGAAAGCAATATGGCAACAAACTAAAATGCACTACCATGTCAGTAAATACTGTTGGAAGATGCACAGAAGACTCTGATAAAGATTTAAAGAAACAAGTGTTAAAGCAAGTTACATAGTGTGGGAGGTTTGCTATATCAGTTGAGTGAAAGTACAGAAGTTTTTAACTTCTCACGCCTTGTGGTATTTGCATTTCAACAATGAAATGCACAAATTAATTTGTTGTTGTTGTTGTTGTTAGCCACTAAAGGAAAGATGTACTGGAAAAGATCTATTCTTAACAGGAAGTGGCTTCTTGAATAAAAAACAATGTATTATAGAAAAACTGTGCAAATTTAGCTACTTATGGAGTGGCTGCTTTGACTGGAAGAAAAAAAGGGATTCCAGACTAAAGCTACAAAGAGAGCACTGCACATGAAACTCCTTCCCTGCCTCAAGCAGGGGTGAGCTNCAAATATTTTTCAGTGATGTTTTCAGTCATGCTGCTCAATCCAGCACTTTGAAAAACTTAATGATAAAAGTCTAGGAGTTTCATAGATAGGAGCAAAAGGCCACATGCCATTGAGGAAAAAATTGTTATTCCCACAACAATAAAAATCACTGAAATAATACAGGTAAAACAATATAGCAGCAATCTAAAAGGCACTCTTGTCAGTAAATACTGTTGAAAGATGCAGAGAAGACACTGCTGAAGACTTGAAGAAACAAGCATTAGGACAATTATTGATCTAAATGTACTGGAGAAGATCTATTCTCAACAGGAAGCAGTTTCTTTAATGAAACTGATGTTTAATGGAAAAACTGTGCAAATGTAGCTACTTATGGAGTGGCTGCTTTGACTAGAATAAAAAAGGGATTCCAAACTAAGGCTACAAAGAGAGCACTGCACATGAAACTCCTTCACTGCCTCACTCAGGGGTGAGCTATTGCAGCAAAGTAGTTGGAGCCAGGAGTGCACAGTGTGCTACAGGATGGCATCAATGTTATTACTTGACAAAAAGGAGCCCTTCAAACGGTGGCATCTTTACCAGACTTTGTAATGAGATGGGGAGGGGCCAGGAAAATCCCCGGCACCACAGAGAGGTTTGTTCTCTGGATAACTTGTGGCAAAGAGCTTAAAAGAGTTGTCTTTTCTAAAAAAAATGTGTCAGGTTTGACAAGTGCTCCAAATTCACTGACCTTTTTGGTGATGACAAGTGGCTGTGAGTAGTTTCCTACCTAGCAGGAATTTCCAAAAACAAAACACTCAATGTGTCCCTTTAAAGTGAAGGTGTCATTTTAACAATGAGTAAGAACGTAACTTCTTTGCAAAAGAAACTCACGTTTTAGAGAAAGCATTTTAAAAATAGGTATTTGGATATGTTCACCTAATTATGTAATTTTTGGTTTGGCTTTGTTGGTGAACAAAATGTGTGTCGCCTACAAAAACCTCCTATATCTGCACACCTTAAAAAGGATATAAACAGAACTTTTTAACCTTAAAAATCTTCCCAAGGAGAGTTTTAAAGTGTTGAAAACACTGACATGCAACACCTTCTCGTTAGTTTGGAAGAAAAACTGATTGACATCAGGGGAGAAGATCATGTATTAGCCCAATTTCAAGCAAAACATTTGCAAAACTTGTGGATAGGATTCAAAAATGAGTAGAATTAAGTAAAATTCAGTAAGTGCAAGCAACTATGTACTTCTTCCATGGGGATCTATGCATCTCTGTAAGATATCTTTTCCAGACATGACACCCATTAATATCAAGTGTTGAAACAAACTGAACTTAGAACCCCCTCTATTCATTCCTATATCACAGTGTTAAAGATTTTAAAAACTATGATGCATGTTCAGTCATGTAGATCTCAACAAAAATCTCTTTTAGTAATCTTTTTAGATTGATAAACAGCTAAAAGTATTTTAAAGTACTGCTTATTTAATCTTTATCTCATCCTTTTTAAAGTTATATTTTTATGTTTTATAATGTACATAACATAGAAGTACAGTCATGCATTTACATAATTTTTACATGAATATACCTATATTGGGATTGTGCAGTCAGAAATTTTTTACTGATGGGGTGCATGAACAAAAGAAGTTTAAAGAGCTCAGCTCTGGATGACTGGATGCAAATGCCCTCTACGGAAAGCCAACATTTGTACAGAATAATTCCGTGGCTTTTCATCCATTCTTACATCCCTCTTACAGCAGCATTCTTGGCTAACCTGTGTGTAAGCAGCTCTCAGCAGAGGTGGTGACATCATTTTAAAGAGTTATTGTCCAGTACTCTTCAAAAGTAAACGAAAGCAGAAGTGCACTGCATCACACTATTTCAACATCTGGCTAGTAACATGTGTGTGTTAATGGGCATGGATCATTTCAGTGCTGGGGCAAGGAAAGGATGCAGTAAGTTGGGAATATTTAAACACATCTACTATAACATAACATCTTATATAACATTATTATAACATATTTAAACAAATCTATTATAATGAGGGAAGCCTTAAATGAAGTTTTGCATGAGGCAATTGAATTTACATGAGTATTAAGTACTTCATACAGAAACACAGCAACACTTGCGCTGCTCTGTCCCCACCACACTGAGACGTGAAGAGTTTTTATTGATCATACTAAATTCTACAGCCTTTGAGAGTAAGTCATTTCGGAAAATAGTCCACATCACCAAGCAGCCAAAGCCAACACAACAGATTTACATGCTTCAATACTGGTTTCACAGTGAACTTGTAAGATGGAGATCACACATATTAATTCTCTGACTACGTGATTTCAAAAACAAGGATTATATTCAGGGCACAAAAGTGAGTACATCTGATCTCCTAATGAATATTTGACTCTTACCTTGCACCTTATCTGAACACAGCTCCTTGGCTCGATCCCTCATTATTTGTGGAATCAAAACATCTTTTTCTACATGTCTCAGCTTAGAATTTTCTGCAAGAGTGAAAAAAAGATAATTTTGAAAAAAAATTATCTATACAGCAGAAAAAGTCCATCTAAAGAAATAACACAGCATTGTTTATGTAACATAGAAGAGTACACTAAAACTGTCACAAACAGCAGCAGAAAGTACCATGAAAGGACCACACAGATCAAAAGGATGGAAAGCCCAAAATTTGCTCAGATACAAATATGAGCATTATCCTGAATATTTCTACTCTTTAATACAGACTGTGAACCAAAACCAAAGGAGCAAATTCCGGCAGCACATTTGAATTTCGATCTGCATTCAGACAGCACAGCAGTTAAATACTTTTATTTCTGGATACTGTGATACATGCACATAGTACATATACTATAAACACATCTATGCACATGATCTGCATGTACTCTTTCATTCACTGACACAAAGCTGATAAAAACAGCACATACTAGAGCACAACCTAGAATTTGTATGGCTATGTGGAAGACTTCAGTTCTTCAGAAGAAAACGAAGTCTCTTCAATGGAGGATCTAGGAGCTTTTTCATTCAGAAATCCAACTTAAAAAGAAGAGCTGCTGCTTGATTTCTATACTTAAAAGTAAAGTTGTAGTTTGCTTTCAGTTGTCTCCAGAATTCTCTTGAGTACAGCTAGTGATTTACAATAAACAACACAGACCATAACTAAAAAAAAAAAACCTTCTTTTCCAAATCTACTTTCTTCAAAACAAAGGGATGAGAATTCATCAAGAACAGTTTTTTGTTTCTCAGTTTCTGAGTTTAAAACCCTTTAAAGGACATTTGTTCAGAACACTATATACTCCAACACAGTTACACCAAACACCTGGTTTTCATCTTCAAACACACTATTTATTCATCCTTTGAAGCTGATATCACATTTCAGAATAGCATCAGTTGGGATGCTCACGCTATGCAAGTTCTACCGTCAGATAGAGTTATTCTGGGTGACAATCATTTCAATTTAAAACCACTTATTAAAAAGAAAAGGAGATGAAATGAAGAAAAACTGCAATGTATTGAAACTAAGGAAAGAAGCAGGTTTTAAGTTACCAACAGCTTTCAAACACTGTTTTTCAGAGCACTTTTGGTTACCTCGCCATAAAAAACAACTGAAACCAACATTTGTCATTCTGAAGTCATCATCTTTTAAAGTTTACTAATGCTAAGAGATTACATTATGAGATTACACAGTATTGCATATGTGATTTTACTAGTGGAATCTGGAAACAACAGAGGATTACAATGAGCAATATACAAAATCTGAACTAAAGACATTTCTCCTCAAAAAGATCCTTCTTAGCATTTCTACAGCAGGAAAAAAACCCTCTATTCTGTACATACGACAGAAAAACACTAAAAACAAATAGCTCATGACTTAGATTTGCTTCCATGCTCTGATTTTCATATGAAAATACAACAAATATCAGATTTCTACAAATATATTATTTTACAGATAAAATTTTACAAATATCCTTCATTTTAACTTTCTGCAGAGTACCCATGCAATTACTGTACCAAACACTTGGTACAGTACATAGGCTACAGACAAGACAAAGCTGTTAAAAAACTTCCAAGCGTGTTTTGTAAACAGAACAAATCAGTTCAGCTGAATGACACGGCAGGAACTGGCACCACCACGCTATGTGCCTCAGCTCCCCTCACTCCAGTCAAAGCAAGCTGGCACCGCAGCCTTGCTGCCCTCTCCCCATCCCTATGATGCTCTTTTCCCTCTGCCCACACAGACAGGCTCAGCAGCCCCATGGTGAATGAAAGGGGAAGCTAATTTCCTTTAAAGGTAAATAAATTTCCTGTTAGGCAATTTTTCAGCTAGGTAAATTCCCTGATCCAGGTCACTGTATAACTCCAAAGCCGCCTATACGAGGGAATTCAGTGAGACGAGGACAAGAAGTATCATGAGTACCACTGGTTCAAGTTACAGCCTAAATTTCTGCTCCCCACACTTTCTTTTTCTAAACCCAACTTGGCTGTATGGGTGCTTGGAGTACACAGAGTACAAATGCAGATACAGTTACTCAAGAGGGTTGCCACCTGTCACCAAAAGGGAAGTTTTAGCACTGCCCTCACTCACTCCCATCACATCATCATTATCATGCACCTAACGTCGCAGTAAGTGAGCAGGTTAAAATAGAAAACTAACTCACATACACATAAAAAAGTGCTTCTCAGCTGATTTACACTTGGGAGTAATTAGACCTACTTATCTACTTCCCACAATTAGCATCCTAGAATATCCTGAGTTGGAAGAGACCCACAAGGATCATCAAGTCCAACCCTTGGCTCTGCACAGGTTCAACTTTTATACCACAGCATACATGGAAATGTAGCAGAGAGGAGAGAAATCTTTAGGGTCTGGGAAGTGCAGCTGGGCTTCCCCTGCTGGCAAAGCTGGCCAGAAGCATCCACGATTTTCACAATGACAAAGCACAGGCCTCCAGTGCAAGGATCAGCTATCCTTTTAGTGACAAAGATGAGAAGCGGGTAGAAAAGCAACTAAAGGCTCAAAAGGAAACAGGACACAGGGCCATCTGGAAAACAAGAAGCAAGCAAGCAAAGAAAAAGAAACCCAAAAAGAGAAGACCTCCCTGACAGCCCAGAACAGTCAAAAAAGATTGTCGGGTTTTCTCTTAGGTTAAGCACCCAATCTTCTGTCTGATTATTCAAAAGAAAAGAGGCATAAGACTGATAGCAAGGAGTAGCTCTACTGGTGTTAACACCAGCCCAACCAGAACCATGACAGAACTCTGCTCCAGGCAAATTCCTTCTTTTTAGTCCCATGTTGTCAGGTCTACAAATGCTGAAAATGCAGGAAGGAGAGGGCACATCAGGACGCTGGGCAGCACCCAGTAGGAAGAATAGAGAAGAGAGCTACAACAGTAATTCAAAAGTAATTATACAACAGTATAAAGGAAATGACAGCAAAGACTATTTATAAACTCATCTAGAGTTTTTAGAAGAATCTCTGTTGTGAAGTATCAGTTTCAATGGGTTTTTTTATTTTAAAAATGTTTGTATTTACAGGATTTTGCTTTTGTATTTTTAATTAGCAAATATTTAGTGCTTAATAAAGCACTAAATTGGATTGAATAAAGCACTAAACTAGTTGGAGTTGATGATGTTAAACCTAGCCTAAGTGACTCTATGAAAAGCCCAAGCTATTCTAATTATCTTTTACTGTCTATGTTTCAGGCTCCAGGCCTGAAACCTCTCCAAATAGCTCAAATGCAGATGTTAAGTCTGAGCAGTACTTTATTTACTTGTGAGTTTCAACTGGAACATCTTAAATATTTTAATATTCTTCCTTGATTCTAAACTATCCATTGTATTACAATTACAATGATTTTCCTTCAACAATCTTGAAATACTTTACTGAAGTCAGTATCCCTAGCATTTATACAAAATATTTAAGAAAAATAAAGTGCAAATATTAAAAATAGCAGATACCAGCTAAAGCAAATGTGTTCACATACAAGGTACCTGCATTTCTGATACTGATGTACAGCACTTGCAAGATCATCATCAATTCAAGCTATTCATCTCCGCATTAATGTCTATGGCAACAACTTTCAAAGAACACCTCACAGAAGCAAGACTTCATCAAAAAATATGACACAACCATGATGCAAAACCATCAACTCCTTTTGCCTTTTTTCAACTATATCACAGTTTCCAGAATAAGAGCTTTTTTGCCCCTTTTGGAAGTTCACTATTCTGCACTAAGAAAGATCCTTCTTACTCTAATACCAGATTTGCTGTGGACTAGGCCCTACAGAAGAATCTGCATTTCAACAGTCTTATTCCTGATGTATTTCATCATGAAAATATGATTCCCAGACAAGTAAGAAATATATTTTCCTACAGTTAACCTTCTGCATTTGAAAGCTGATACCTTTGGTTCCACACACTTTTCCTGATCTTCTGGGTAGGCTGTTTGAAGAGATCATGGCCTTTCACCACGAAGTGAACATCATCCCCCAGCTTCCAGAGGGCCAGACAAATGCTAGCAGCAGCCTTTTCTTCTCCCTCTGCCAGCCCAAACTTGGGCATTTTTGAATGATCAATTGAACACTCTGAGATTTTACCCTTACCTTACTTGCTGATGAAGTTTCCAAGTACCATCAAACATTACAATGGACAGATGGATGAACACAGCTAATCAAGTAAAGGTTACAAAACACAGACTAAATACTATTAATAGTAAAAACTAAGTATTTTGTAAAGATACAGAAGTTAGCCAGAATTAAAACCAAATGCAGGCTTCCAGGGATTACAGCTAAGTCACTAGCTCCTTGAAAATGTACAGGCAAGGAATCTGTGTGATAGAAGTACTGAATGTTTCCTGAAGACTGATCTGCAGATTCCAGAATGCTCCTCTCTTGGACAAGGAACAGATGAGAAGATAAAGAATAGTTAAAGAAGTTACAAGTTTTCAAGAAAAAAAAAAAAAAAAAGAAAAAAAGGGAGAAAGCTACAGAAAAGGGAATACCTTTGTACCTTTGTGAATGAGAAATTGTTTTCCATAAAACCTCAGCCCTGTGTAAAGAATTAGAGAGAGATTACTAAACTGGGAGACATCCCTATTCACCAAATCACTAAGAAACATATATGACTTGGGGTTTTTTTTTTATCAAATAATACCTGTGGGGTTTAGCAAATCTCAGTGCTTATGGTTCTGGTTGCATACAATATGTAGGGCACAAGACCACAATTATAATAACAGTCTTACAAAAACCCTCAGCTGCAAAAGCTCTTTATTCCCGTGGAAGGCCAAGGACCAGAGCTGGTCAGTTTAATAGTTTTCGTTATTTTTCTAAAAATGACCAAACCTCAAGAAACTAATATACATTAATAGGAACAAGAACATCTCAACCACTAGAACACATCATATTCACTCTGTATGGAAGCTGGGAAAACAGGTGACAAATACTTTGCTGACTTTCTAGCCTCTGATCAAAGGACCCAGGACAGCCTTGAGAACACAAGCACCGCGCAGAGCTGTGCTGCAGGCAGCAGACCTTTAAGGGGAAGAGGAGAATGAAATACAAAACTGCTTCACAGTCCTAACAACAAAAGGAACTGTAGCAGCTTCTCATATTAATTAGGACACTATTACAGAAAAGGATACCAAGACAGAAGCTTTCCTAGAAGATGTCCTGAGAGAAGCCATACCATCTCCCCACCTCATTCAACACAGCCAGTAACTGACTTGCTCACCCTTCAGTCGTCCTGCTGGTAGTTAACAGCTCTGCTCTCACCTCTTTCATGGCTTCGAGTAGCAGGGACACAGATTACTCAAAGAAGTTGAAATCTGCTCTACCCAGCTACTTAAAGAAGCCTCACACTTTCTCCATCCAAGGGGAACTGAGTCAAGCAATTCCAGTAACAGTCTTGGAAATGTGCATTTCTAGTGATATAACCTATAATTTGGATTTTCTTGATTTTTTTTTTATTTAGCCACATTCAAAAAATGTTCAAAATACTATTGTTTTTTCATTAAATTTCACAGTATGTATGAAGAACAGAGAAAGCTTTAGTAATTTTATATCATTTTAATTAGCAACTTTACTACCTCATGCTTTTCTTGATATTCCAGTTCTACCAACTTCTAAACATCAGTTACATTCCTTACTAGAAAAAATGCTGTAGAAAGTTCACTCAAGGTTCATGAATCCAAGTTAAAATACAACGCTCCACAAAATACATAAATTTTAAAAGCAATCACTTTCATTATTTTGGGAGATTGGTTGAGAAATGTGGAGACACAAAGAGGACCTTCTTTTTTATTACACCTTAATATTTTTTTCCTACCAGTTGCCATCAAAGGTAAGCAGTTGTAGTAGACAGATTTCTAGGATACCCTTCTTTTTTAAGCTAAGAAATAAAACTTGAGAAAGTATCAATAAGAACTTCAGCACTAGAAACAGCAGTAACTGAAGTGAAAAGGGGAGAAAACCAAGGAGATGCATGCAGAATTACCATTCTTTAACCTACATCACATTTAAAGAAAATCTCCACTGCAAAGAAGCTGCTTTCCTGGAAGCAGCTTGTTTTAATCTATGTTTTAATCTATGTTTTAATCTATGACGAGTCTACTAAAACTTGAATTTAACAGCCATTCTGTCATTTCTGCCACATGTACACCCACAGTTTCGACAACACTTGAGATGATTTGGAGAATGAATAACAAGTTTATAACTAAGTTGCAAAATTGCATTAATTTAGAGGATTCAGTTATTCTTCATGTCACTTGGTAAAAATTGTTTCTGTGAGGTAAATACTCCATTTCCTTACAAAGTTTTGCTTTAAAACACTTGCCTATGAGCTGATTATAAAAATACACTGGAAAAGTAAACTTTTCTTAATAACAGAAGGAGCAGCACAGTGTCCACCGCCTGCTCATTGGCAAACATTCCTTTCATCAATCAGACTATTGGTTCTAGACATCAAATTTTTTTACAACAAAATCAGATCTATTTTAGTGCACCTATAACAGTGTTTTGAATAAGCAAATATAATTAGAGCTTAGTACTCCTCCAGGAAAAGAATGTATTCAACTCAAAATTTTCATCTCTATTAATCTGCCTAGCTTATTCCCCTTGTATTAAATAAAAATTGCCATTCTTATGTTAATTCATGTGAATCATTTATGCATATGTGCATCATAAAAACTTATCCAACAAGTCTGTACCATTGAATATATTATCAACTACTCAAACTATTTGAAAACAAATTTGGAACAAATTCATTTAGAGATAGACCCATTGAAGTCATGGGAGAAAAAACCAACTCATCTTTCTAAAATCTTAGGGTCTTTTCCTACAATTGTAATTTGATGTATCAAATTAATACCTGATGTATCCAACCCTGTAGCCTTTGGGAGGGCTTCTGTGCCTCTACCGACAAGGAATTCATGGGGTCAAAGCTACAGAATAATTTCAGCATCCAGCTTTGTAAAACTAGGTCCTAATAAACCCTGTAGAATCCTGTCAAAGGTAAAGAATTTTATCAGTCAAAGATATCCAGTGTGAACTGACAGATGATGGATCAGGACCAAACAAACACCTTTATACATTATGTGAAATGCTACTGAGTTTGGTAATTTCATTTGCACATCAGTACTTGCATGCAAACTAGAGCCTGAAGTAGTGAGCTTCTACTGAGGTTTTAAAGTATAGAAGGACAATATGAAATGACAGAAGTGTTATAATCCAAGTGAAACTAGATTTGTGATACCCTGAAACCCTGATTTAAAAGCAAAAGAAACTTATCAATGCAGCTTTTCTATGCAGTATCCTTTTTTCTTTTTCTTAAAATGTATATGAATAAATTCATTTGTATTTAAAAAGTTTCAGATTTTGGGATCTTTCTAATACTGACATCATTTTAAATTAAGATGGAGTACAGGGATGACAACACCAGGGAAAATTTCCAAAGCTTTAACTTCTCACCATTCTATCATCACCTCAAAGTCAATTTTCACCTTTTTCACTGGCTGAATTTGTTATCTTACATTTTGCTTTCGGGCTCATGTTCCTGCAATATGGCAGCACTGGATTACAAGAATGCTGTTTGCTAAAAGTGAACAATGGCTGTATTACAGCAAGTCTGTAATGCCTAGAAAGAAAAGGAAAAGCAGACCTGACAAAGCACACTTTTCTTGTTAATTACATGCAGATTGCAAATGCTCATACATCTAGTGAGTAATAACTAAAGCCAAGCCGACACAAGGAGATATTTTTACGCTGCTGATCACAGAGCAAATCCAGTTACAGGGCCTGAAAATTAATTACAGATTAGGACTTAATATTTACTACTGGAAATATTCATTAACACGTAGCCTGTACCATTGTTCAAGTATGACAGACTTGCCAGTTTGAAAAACTTAGATTGTGAGCTACCTATAAAGGGAACACCTCAGCCTACCTCAAATCCCATCTGACAACAGATGAGAATTCCAGCAAAATGCAGAAAACACAGAGTGAATAACAACTAGGGCTGTGGACTGACCAAGGATTAAACTAGCAGAGCCAGCCCTAATTCCACCATTGTAAAGCTTCTGAGTACTTCACTTGGTAGCTGACACAAAATCCTCAACACGACTTTCTGTCACTTAACAAAACACCGTGCAGCAGGATTTCAGCAACCAAATTCACATTCCAGGAGTTTTTCTGAGATGCCAAAATATACCCTATAGGATAGTGTCACACACTTTTTAAAAAGTCAAGCCCATGCATTTTTGAGCACCTCTTGTCTGAAATCAGTCCCAAGTGTATAATCCCTATTTCTTCTACGCCCTTTCTAACTAACAGTGAATGGTGTCCAAGAATTTGTTGCTTACTTCCACTTGGAGTAAGAAACAGAGAAACGTCCTGAAAAAACACAAACTATCTGAATCATATAAACCAAACAGATCCCATCAAATAGAGATAAGCAGTGACACAAGAAACTGTGCAATAATTTGCACCAGAAACAAGAGATGAGCAAGAGGTAAATCCAACAAAGAAAGAGCAAAGTATGCAATATGGACAAGGAAGGGATGAAGGAAAATGTAACAACCAACAAATCCCCCAGTTATTACAAGAGGAGATGTTAACCACTTAAGATTTGCCACCATGCTCAATACCATGAATCAGCTGCTCCAGCACTACACAGTCCTCCTTACTAACTTTCAGAAGTGTGTGACAAGGTATAATGAAAAACAATGTAAATCACAAATAAAATTTCATTATCTGCCCAAACTCCTTGAGAGCTTGAATTTAGCCACTCTATTCAAGATAAAATTTATACCTTTCATTCCAAATAAAGAACATCACACACAAATGAAGAGCAAGGCTTATGAATAACAGGACTGAATACCATTCTTCCTGCATTTAAAAAAAAAATTCTTTAACTGGAAGTAAGGATTAAGAGACAAATAAAAAACAATGCCTACCTTTGACTTCTGTATCTCTGTAGTAAATGAACAATCAGTACATACAATATAAATGAATGAACATCTTGGAAACTAACATCAGGGTATGATCAAAACACACCAATGTTCTCTTAAGTTTCAGAGCATGACGTGACAAGGCTAAAAGCCTTTCAGTTACATTAACACAAGGATTGCAGATGTTATTCTGGCAACTTATGTTATTAATCACAAAACTTATCTAAAAGAAGTTTAATTAAAAGTTGAAAAAGAACAGCTGAAAAACAACTTTTACTTCTACATTTTTCCCTTTTAAATTCAACATTGCTCTCTCCCCCATTATTTTATCCTTTCTATCTATTTAAGCTACAATTTCACTCTTTTCAGTGTATTCTTCTAGCTCTAGTCTTATTGCCCTTGCCACTTTGAAACGAGTCACATCCATTCTGCAAGCCAAATTTTCTCTGTCCACTGATAAAACTGCTGCTGTTCTTAACAACCTAGACTTCTACCTGACATGAAGAAATAGACATTTTAAGTAGCTTAGGAAAAATATCAAATCAGTCTTCAGACCCTCTGCTTTTAAGACCTATGTCAAGAATAGGCGCCAAAACCTGAATNTGCAAGCCAAATTTTCTCTGTCCACTGATAAAACTGCTGCTGTTCTTAACAACCTAGACTTCCACCTGACATGAAGAAATAGACATTTTAAGTAGCTTAAGAAAAATTATCAAATCAGTCTTCAGACCCTCTGCTTTTAAGACCTATGTCAAGAATAGGCGCCAAAACCTGAACTATCTCAGCTATTGTCCATGACTGCACTTCACACATCTGTGAATCCTCAACTAGGGGTCCAAACATCACCATCTGAAAATGACAGCTATAACCAAGTGCACATTAAAAATAAAATGAGCTTTCTCATAAGCCATGGCCTCTACTACTAAAATCAGCACCCTACATACCTTTGGAAGTGCTTCAAATTCAATGCTGGGCTGCAGCACATTCCTTTTGGAGAAGGATAAAACAAGACAGTGTACCATTCTCCTAAACTTGGAGAAGCTGTTGACTCTCTCAAAGGCAGAGAGACCCTCCAGGAAGACCTAGACAAATTAAGGGCTGAACAATCACCAACCATGTGAAGTTTAACACAGTTTAACACCTGGGATGGAGCAATTCTGGACATACAGACAGATTGGGGAAAAAGCATCTGGAGAGCAGCACAGCACAAAGGGATCTGGGGGTCCTGGTTCACAGAAAGTTGAATGAGAGTCAGCAGTGCACTGGCAGCCAGGAGGGCCAACCCTGTCCTGGGGGGCGACAGCAACACCAGCCGGGCAAGGGAGGGGATTGTCCTGCTCTGCTCTGCACTGGGGTGGCCTCACCTCGAGTCCTGTGTGTTTTGGGCACCACAACACAAGAAGGATATAAAACTTCAGGAGAGCATCAAAAGGAGAGCTACAAAGTTGGTGAGGGCCTAGAGGACAAGAAGGGCCTAGAGCCACTCAAGGAGCAGCTGAGGTCACTTGTTTGTTCAGCCTGGAGACTAAAGGGAGACCTCATTGCAGTCTACAGCTTTCTCACAAGGGGAAAAGTGAAGCTTTAAGCTGAGTTAGGGGAGGTTTTTTAAGTTGGATATTAGGAAAAGGTTTTTCACCCAGATGGTGTCTGGGCACTGGAACAGGCTCTCCAAGGCAGTTCCCACCACACCAAGCCTGACAGAGTTCAAGAAGCGTTTGGACAACACACTCAGGCACATGCTGTGATTCTTGAAGAACTCTTGGGGAAATCAGGGCCAGGAATTGGACCTGAGGATCATTGCGGGTCTATTCCAACTGTGGATAATCTGTGATTTTATGACGATAAAATCTTGTGAACATGTTTACTACCAATTTATTTATTGGATATAATCACCTCATGACACAACCACAGTTTTTTCCCAAACTATGGCTATCGAAAAACTCGTCCCATACAAATCACAACATAATTCACAGGTTCTATAATCTGAGCTTCAGAGGACTCCTTGATATTCACTCCCTACTGCCTTTCAAAGCCATGAGAATACTTGTGTCTTATGTGACCATAAAATGAAGTATCAGTCACGGTAACAATTTACAGAACTGTGATCCTACCTCTTTCTTCTGGTATATGAAAGCCAAGAAACAGTTAGCAATGATGACATTAAAACCTACCACACCAGGGTACTTGGGTTAACACCTTACTAATACAAGCAGGGCAGCTCACACCTCTTGCAGCAATTGTTCCAGTTTCTCTACTACCTCACTTAGACATCTCCACTTTTAGTTCATTCTGAGGTTTTCAGCAGAGCTGTATAAGCCAGAATCTGATGGGGAGCAGGGGGAGGGAAGCAAAAGACAGTGGATAACAAGGTAGCAGATTTAGAGAGGTGTCAGTAAGCAATACCACTGCTCAGGAGATGAATCTCAGTATTGGTATCACATAGCAGGTACCCAAAGTACACGCTCAGCAGTCTTACCACAGCTAACACAGAACCACAGAATGGTTTGGGAGGGACAGATAATGTCATTACATACATAAATATGGACGCAGAATGCTGATGACTTCAGTGTTTAGTGCCATGCTCTTTGTTCTGTACTGAAACCACAACAGGTTGAATCGCTGGGACTAGCTCAGTTGGTTACAGCATGCTGCAAATAACACCAAGGTTGTGGGTTTGATCCCATTATGGACCATTTACATAAGAGTCAAACTCGATGATCCTTGTGTGTCCCTTACAACTCAGCATATTCTGTAAATCTGTGAATTAACAAATGTAATAACTAGGCTTTTTCCAAAGGACAACTGGGACGGGAAATTACGCTGTAGATGAACATCCACCACTTGAAATGCCACGGTAAGTTTTATAATGCTTTCTTAACTGAGTAACAGATCAATGCTTAGAGGATACAATCAATAAACCCAGAACTCTATGAACGCCTTGTTTGCAAGGCCTGGAGACCCAGGTCCGAGACAGGTTTCCATCAGAAACCGAGAGCCTGGCCTTGGCCAGCATCCTTCGGCTTTTGGAGAAGCAGCCACAGGCGGCAGGCACCGAGGTGCACAGCCACGACCACTTCAGGTCACCAGAACCTACGGGAGACTCAACACCTTGCATTAGCTGAAGGGAATGGACTTCTAAGACACCAAGCCGGAGGCACTTGGCTCGGGAACTCTGGGCACAATGAGTGAACACTACACGGGTACAGAGGCCACATTCACTCCTGTGGGCACGTGTCTATAACCATTCGGACAAGATCTCGGTAGCACGGAGCCGAGGACCACATAACTTTGGTGCTTTGCCTTTACGTTTGTTACACAGCCAGAGAGGCTACACAGGCACCCGCGGCGCCTGGACGCCCCGGCGCTGCCTTCGCCCCGCGTCCTGCCGCTGGAGGTCACGGCAGCGGCAGCAGCAGAGCGGCACGGAGGGAAGCAGGGAGGTGGCGCCGGGAGCCCGCTGAGGGCGGCGGGAA
>WEZZ01034434.1:2032-20517 GCA_013400585.1 Chloropsis cyanopogon
GAGGAAATAACGAGAGAGAAAATAGTGATATTTAAACAGACGTGAAAGGCCTTCATAGGAACAAATAAAATGCTTAAATTTTTAATAGATTATACAATATTGCTTTGATTTTACAGTTTTCTGGTGGGATAATATATATTGGGGAAATGGCACTATTGTAGTGCTCTCAAGTGTATGAACTTCATTGTGCTAAGGTATATATATATATAAAAAGAAAAAAATAATCTTATGTGCAGCTATGCTAGTAGAAATTATCTGTAGGAAAAAAATTCTACTTCAGGTTTTTATTGGGGAAAAAAAGTATTGAGAGGGTTGCATTATGAAGGGAATGGGATGTACAGTAGTCCCTTGATGTGGGGAAATGATTTCTATAGTCAGCTATACCTGTACAGAAGAACTGATGGCTTGACTTGTGATACAAGAATCAGAGCTCTGGGGATCCATCACTGCTGTTGATATTTCACCTGGAGTGATTTCTCTTTGGGCAGTTATCCACTGGCAAAAGAACATCTGATGTGAGCTCTATTTTAGGGAGGAGGCCTATCAAACACCAATTATCTCTCACCCTGTACTAAATCATGGCAAGAGAATCTTTCTCTGTGGCCACCTTTGCTGTTTTGCGCAGGTCAGATGATCTGTCTGGCATGCAGTATATTAATTTACAATGTTAGGAAGAAACAAATAGCTTAAGAGCATGTTTAGAATGAATTTTATATTCCTCCAACATATTGATAGAAGTTCTTCTCCTCTTTTGTCTGTTATCAGCCAGGAGAGCACACAAACAAAATCTCGTTTTTCAGTGATCAGTAAACTTTAGTTGCCACTTTTGCTTCTATTCATTCTGCTTCTAGTCATTTGCATTCTAGTCCTTGCATTCTAGCCATTTTACTTCTATTAATTTTTTTCATTCACAGTCAACAGCAGCTTCTCCAGGAATGTTGGTAAGGATGTTCCCTGCAAAGGCAGCAACAGTTCAGCAAAACGTTTGGTGGGCTGCCTCTGCAGAGGATGCTTCAAAGCAGCTTTATTGCTTATGATAAACATGTTTTACTCCAAATAATTTAGGACAACAAAAAATATCTCCTTGAACATTTGTGAAGATAAAATTGGCTTTCAGATCTTTGCTAACACTTAATTTTTTATATAAGTTAGTCATTCCAATTAGTGTTTGGGATAAAAAGGACAGATAAATTCAGATCTTTGTTGCGCTCGTATGTCAAACTCATGTCATAACATTATTCCATAATATTTTAAAGAAAAACAAAAAAACCCAACCAACCAACCAAACAACAACAACAACAAAAAAAAAAAAAACAAAAAACAAAAACAAAACCAAAACAAAAACAAAACAAAAAAAAAAAACCAAAAAAAAATAAAAACACACAAAAAAACCCACCCAGAAACAAAACAACAGAAAAACCCGCAAAAAACCCCACCACAAATAAGGCCTGTTGGAAGTTGGGAAGTTTTCNAAGGACTGTTGGAAGTTGGGAAGTTTTCCTCACTGTAAGAATAAAATTAAATAAATTTTGTTTTTAAATAAGATAAATGACATTTTAAAAAAGGATATGACACACTTTCTCTTATTTGTCTGTATCTTTTCCATTCCAGTCACATGTAGCACAGGCACATATTTTTTCTCAATCTATGAAAATCATACTGTCAGTCTTTCTGTTTATGTGTTGTTATGCCATATTTTCACTAAATCTAGCATTTCTGCCATCTTATTTCTCTATTATGGTCCCATTCTTCCTCAAATAATCACTTTACTGTGAAAAGATTCTTCTTCATAGAAATACTGATTACTCTTTGGCCTATGTTTTCAGTATATTCAATGTCCATTGTCCAATACATAAATTATTACTGAATTTTCTAACTGTTCTGAAGAGAAATACATACCAATTTATAAGAAAGTGTTTGGCTTTTAGATTTCCCTTCTAAAGGTTAGGAGTGTATTTGTTATAATAATAAATTTTCTGGACTATTAGTTTGCAATTTAATTACAAATCCTTCTTAAAATAAGTAGGTGTCTAAAACCATGGTAAAACACAAGAATCTATGTAACAAAAGTTGTTGTATTCTGAAGAAGGAATTGTCTTTAAATGTGGTAATAAACATAATTATATTCAGGGAATGGCTAGATACCTATTACACTGTATATAGAATCATAGAATATTTTGCATTTGAAGGGACCTTAAAGAGCATCCTGGTTCCACCCCTTGCCATGGGCAGGGACACCTTCCCTAGGCCAGGTCTCTCAAAGCCCCATCCAACCTGGCCTTGAACACTACAGGGAATGGAGCATCCAGAACTTCCCTGGGTAACTTTAAAATTGTAAAATTTTGTCTTAGTTTTTCAAGTAAAGATTTGCAACTTATGATAAGAAACTTTGTAATTCAGAAGTTATTATGGGAGAGTAAAGCAATATATTGTTATATACAATACATGATATACATTTTTTGTGTAAATTCATATGTGTTTTATATGGGTTTGTGGTTTTACATTTATGTAAGTATCTCATGTAATGCCCTATGAAAGAGGATCCCATCATGGTAAGTGAAACATCAAAAATGAAAAAAGAAAAGATCAGGTTTCTTGACCAAGTAATTTTTCGTTCCTATTAGATTTTTGTGTAAGCTGCATAAGGTTTATCACTTCCTGCACTGTTCTTGATGCTGTCAACTCAGCTTCTCCATGGACATCATCTGTCTTAATCCTGACATGTAGGCTGGTGTGGCTGTCTGCCATGATGAAAGAATTCATTTGCTTGTCTTCATGATTCCCTTGACTGTATTTTCCTTAAAGTGGAGTGTAGCTCTGTTTAATACTCATGGTGCTGCTCCATGGTTAAGAATTCTTCTTAAAGTTACTCTTTGAATATATAAATTATATCAACAGAAGAGCAAAAGTAATCAGGGACTGAGTAATTACATTCTGAAAGACACATATTACTTAATATGAAGTATTTTAACTCTAAAGCACATTTTATTGCTTATAAACATGGTAAGATTGAGCTTTTTTTTTCTCCATCTTTTCCTGCAGAATCTCCTTTTAATGGGCTGTGTTAATCTTCACATATAGTATAAAAAGACACAGGTGTGGTAGTTTGCTCTGACTTCAAAGTGTATCCAAAAAACTTTCCCAGATAAAATAGGTTTTATGGTGTAGTGCAGCTGTCCCTGATATCTCTTGCTATTTAGTTGCAGTAACTGATTTAGAATGTTGTTTCATTGACCAACTTCTGTAGGCAAGTTTTGCTTTTCCTGATACATCATACAGGAATGCACGCATTTTGAACAAATACTTAAAAGCGGTTGGAACTTGAAGGCTAAAGAAAGAAAAGCACAGTCTAAAAGAAAAGAAAGACAAATTAAAAAGAAAAGTGATTATAAGTTTCACCTGCAATGGCAGGGTTTCAGATGGAAATCCACCTTTATCTTGCTTTGTACACACCTGAAACTCAGCCATGCTGCTCTGAGTTTTTGTTTTTCCCACTGGCCCAGCAGTGTTTTGCTAACCTGAGTGTTTGTGTTGTTAGTATGTAGTAGGATACACAAATATTGAAGTTTGAAAGACCTTAACTTAACTCCAGTGTTATGCCAGTGTTAATCTAGTGTTGGAGGTTGGTACAAATTGAAGCAGCCTGGAGCACACAGCTGGCACAGCTGGGACCTGGCTGAGCAGAGCCAGGCAGGCACTCCTCTGGCTGTGCTCTGAGCAGGACATTCTTTCAGAAGATAAAGTTCCTTCCTTTTTCCTGCCTACTTTTTCTATTTAAATTACTTTGCCTTTTTACCTTGTAGGCTTTCTTTCAAAAAAATTGCATCCCACAGTTTCTTCCTAGCTCCTGTGGAAGCAATCAGTGAAGGAAAATACCTCAAAGAAAGCAGAATTTTTCCAATCTCACATGCCCAAGGCTGTTAAGTAAATCTATTATATAACTAGAAGTACAAAGTCCTCTAATTCTTTTAGGGGTGCCTTTGAAAACTACCTCTGGCATTTACTTTCTGTCATTTCACTGCAACTCTCCTGGACCAGAGGAAATCCTTTAATAACCTGCATAGCACTAAAGGCCTCTCTGTGTGAAGAGTGCTAACAAGTGTATCAAAGAGATTACTTATCTTGCTTGAACTGAAATTGTGTGCCAGAGCATGTTTATTAAGAAAAAGAAAACAAAATTATTTTCTTTCTGATTTTAAATATTATATAAATCCAGTTGGTCGTTTCAGATGGTCCCTGAAAAAAGGAGGGTCAGATAAAAAAACTTATGATTCAGGGCTCTACTTTATGTTCAGTCAAGTAAAAGGTACATTATTTAAATGATTACTTGCCCATGCCTTTTCCACTTCCATAATCTCCAAATGCAGGTGATTATAAATCAAGGAAATTATTTTTTATATACAATTGAACTTGTTATAAATTTCAGTTTTCAAAAAAAATTCCTCACTTTGCATGCAAAATTATATTTGGTTTCTGTTATTCTATAAGAGGAGCAGTATTTCTCCTTCCTCCAGTTGTCTTAAAGGAAAATATATATGAATATACAGTATACAATCCTTACATATATATATGTGTGTGTGTGTGTTTGTTTTCTGTTAGTCTCATTATAATTCTGCATTGTTTCATGTAATAACGTTTTCAGAGCTTGAATATGTAGACAGTTCTTACTGATTGGTTCTTTGAAGATCCAAAACAAAGGTGTGCTTTTATGCATTCATGCTTTTATCCCCTGTTTCCTGGTTTTAACAGACATTTTCCTGATTTGGATACTCTTCATTTTTACCAAGTACCATCCTACCAGCCTTTCACTTTGTGTTTACAACATTCATTGTCATCACATTTCCAAACAAGCAGAATTTCAATTTTGTTTCAGTTCATAGACCTTGAAAAGAATAATGAAGTAATTAAGGGAACATATGGAGAGAGATTATTTTTTTCTATACTGTGCTATAATTCCAACACATTTTCTTCCAGTTGAATGGTCTGTTAGTATAGAAGAAGTCTTAACAATCTTTTGCATCAAATGGAGAAGAATGCATCTACAGTTCTGCATTTCTATACCAACCTCACTGAAATAGCACAGTGCTTTAAAAAAGTTATTTTCTTTCTACATATGAAAGAAAGATGAGCTGTATTTTAAAGGAATACTCTTTAGGACTACTTTTAAAGGACTCTAGCAGTCCTTACTGCTGCTAGAGTCATCTGTTGATGCTGAGTAAAATCCTGCTTAATAAGTATTTATGTATCTTTTAGAGGATACCTGTGAGAGAAGGAAATAACATTAATCCTCTTGCTATTTTAGCACACAAAGACAAAAAGTGACAAAATGCAATTCAGACTTGGGTTTCTGCTAGTGGATCTATTTTAGTGTTAATCTAATACACAAAGCTCTGTGTGTGTGGTGAGTATGTCACATCTTCATATATATCAAGATCACTTATGATACTTTAAGCAATCTTTTTGTGGGTGGAATAGACTTTGGAGCTGAATCAGAGTTCAGGATAATAGACATCTTTTGAAAATATCTTATATATGGTAAAGAACCATGATATAGCAATGTATTTGACTTATTTGTACATGAAATTGCTGTGACTGGGATTCTCTTAAACTACAAACTCTGTTTTATTAAGCTGTCAGGGTGTCTTGGAACATGTGGCTTCATTGTTTTTCCTATGAATTTCTGAGTATAAGAGGAAGTATCTGGAATAAACCATTTTTGTCACTATATAATTTAAAACTTCAAATAACTAAGGGATTTTTCTTTTATAAGCCTTTGAGTTTAGCCTCCTTTCCTAACTAGAAAGCATGAAGAAAACTGCAGATCCCTGTTATCCATACCTTTTAGAAGGTATAGAAAGTAATTAATTTTACAGATTTCTTTCTGTTACAAATTGACATGAAATAGAAACCACTATAAATTCCAGACTGGTACAGCCTTTAGAAACAAAATTAGCAGCACATAGCACATTTTATGTGACTGATAGGTGTTTCTTTTTTAATTTCCCTCTTATGGAAGTTATGTAATAAATTATACTTCATAACTCAGGATGACTGAAAGACTAATTTTAGCTTTGAAGTGTTTTTACATCTAAATTGATCAATAAGTTAGATGGATTAATTAATTTCTGCTGTCAGGGCCAGGGACTATCAGTGTATGTAACCTTACTGATACATAATTTAATAATTTTTCAAACAATAACTTTTTTTATTCTCTCTGAAGATCCCTTCCTTTTTAAGTCCTTGAAAAAGCTATTGCAAAGAATAAAATTTCATCCTATTAGGAAAATGTGGAAGTTCTGTCAATAACACAGACTAGCACTAACCTGCAAAAAGATGGAAAAACTCAGGATAAACACAATTTATTTCTGACAGTTGCATAGATTAGAAAGAAGTTTCCTGAAAAATGAACATCATTACATTTTTTCCATATAGCCAAGGTTTTACCTGATCAGAATGAAATGATAAAGGTGAAAATAGTAGAATTACTGACACATGAACAAATATACAGGAATTGCCATTCACTGAATGGAAATATTTTCTGTTTGGTGAAGCCTTTTGAAAATATTTTGCTTGAAAGAAGATGTAGTTCTCCTGTTCAGAATTTTTATAATTCACAATTAATTCTGAATTTAAAAAAAAAAACAAAAAAAAACCAAATAAACGTAGACCTAAGGAACACCTGGGCTCTTTCCACGCACATCAAATCCTGGAATATACTAAAACATCAGAACTCTTAGGAATAATGCCAAGGACTGTGCTACAAATTCCAGGAATTCTGCCTCTGAGGAATAATTCCTTTAAAGAATAAACATATCTTCTAACATGTCATGTTCTAATGAAAAATATATACAAGGAAAATTAACCATAGATAAATTGGTAGAAGTCAAACAATTCTAGAATAATTCTCCAGAAATGTAGTTCTTCCAATTTCCTTTCTGTACTTCCTCATCTTCAGTTATGTTTCTTTTAAATTCTTCTACATTTGAAATTAAATCAAGTAAATGAAAAAAACGCATGAGAAACCATGTAAAAATTACTTACCATATATGCATTCTATAGTTTGAGAAACAAAGTGAACGCTTTAGCAGGAAAACAGAATAAAATACATTAGACAGATTTTTTATATGAAAACAAAAAATATACCCATGTAATCGTAGTGCCCGATGTATGTTTTCTATATAATGTACCATTTCAGAGTAGTCTTTTACATAATATTTGTATCATATTTATTGCTTCTTCATTCTGCCCCAATGGTTCCATCACTTACTGCTGCATAAGCAGATAACAATATTTCTGAATAAATTACTTTGATTTGGGATTCTTACTGAAAACAGCTCGACTTCATCTGAATCTTCAGTATTTGTTTCTATTAAGCAAATCCATTTACCTTGGGTTGATAATCTTTCATTCTGCTGATCTGTAAAACCTTTTAGATGGTTGGTTTGTGATCAGTGGTCAGTCTGTTAGATAAAAGCCCTGTTTTGTGTGTTTCCCTGTTTTGTGTGTTTGCATATCTGTGTTTTCACAGCTGATACAGGGCATATATTTCCATCAGGACAGTTTGGAATACTGAAAACTGACCAGTTTTTACATACCCAGTCTTCTCTTTCTCATAAATAGGACAGTAAAAAATGTGAGTAATCTTTATTTCTTTCAATTTACACTCATAAAAGCACCAACTTGAAATTGCTATAAGATTTATGATGTTCTGATTATGATTTCTGTAAGGTGTAACTGGCATCAGTAGAGACAGCTGGAATATTTTTTTAGGGATGTGTCTTGGTCAGCTAATCAAATTTACACATACAGAAGTAAAAAAAAAAAAAAAAGGACCTGGTTGTTAGCACAATATGATTCTTACCAATTTCCTCTTTTCTTTATTCTCTCTTCCTTCCTACCCTCACTTATTGTGCTTTATGATTACTAGTGAATTTTTGCCTTTCATTCTCTGGTTAAGAAACCATTTGAAGAATTTTAGAATAAAATTAATGCATTGAATATTTGAAAAATACTTCATTTTTATTCTTAAGACTGTAGAAGTAGAATATACATGCATGATGGGAGATCTTCCTTTGGTCAAATCTCAGTGAGCAGTTGTGAACTTCTAGGAATTAGTGTATATCAGTAGACTCCAGTACACCCCATTCAAACCAAAACCTTGCCACCTGAGACTTTTTTCATCATATTTTATGTTTCATTTGTTCTTTAGTTGTGACAATAGGGCGTCCAGATCATTAATTTCAATGCAAAAATCCATTTACATCTCAGAGAATACTACTTAAAGATAGCTATGGGCAGTTTCTCTTGCTTTCTATCAGCATTTCTTTCCACTTACATCAACTACTTCAACTGTCTTGTAAAAAGTTTGTGTTTGGGTTAGACCTTCACACTCAGGTAATACATGGCTCAAGCTTGTGGTGCCCCTACAAGATACTAGATTTCTCTTTACTCAAGATGAAAACAAGAAATGAGAGAGAAGTGCCATGTGTCAGAGTCAGCACTTGGCACTGCATTTCTTTGAATACAGTGCAGCTGTTTGGAATGCTGTGGAAACAAGTGGTTTAAGGTCTGCATGTAGGAATCTGACTTGCACACCCTCAGAAACCCAGCAAGGGATGAGCTGCATCATGAAATACCTAAATGTCTTTAATGGTCTTGGTCCTGTAATTCTAGAATTTATCTAATGAAAGAAATAGTTGTAGTGAAATCACTCAAGAAAAAAAGTATTTTTAATATGTTCAAAGATTATATAAAGGTGCATATATTCATTGTAGGGGTGCATGATCCCTCTGTTTATTTAAGGATAAAAACATTATGGCATGTAAGGTGAAGTTTCCAAAACTTTGGTAACACTCCTGAGCTCTTCTGTTAGATGACCTTCATGAGTACATAACTAAGTTTAGGAAATATTACATTTTGACAAATCTAGTTTTCATATTACAAGTTAATGAGTTTCTCTTTTAACTCACTAAATTAACACCAACACTGCACAAAAAATACAATGGCATGATAAAAGCATTAATTTAGTCTTAAGTATTTAAAATACATTTCTCAGAAGTAAGAATAACTATAAAGTAAATATCATAGCAAGATGAACACAGCATTTTAGAAGCCTATTGCATATTCTTATATTTTGGAGTCTGCATGTACTCTGTAAACATATCCCTTAACTGCTGCCAAGATTTGCATGCAAAAATCTATTATGGACTTTTTTGTTCCAGCAAAAAAAAAAAAAAAGGAATGAGAACACAACAATCTNTTGCATATTCTTATATTTTGGAGTCTGCATGTACTCTGTAAACATATCCCTTAACTGCTGCCAAGATTTGCATGCAAAAAATCTATTATGGGCTTTTTTGTTCCAGCAAAAAAAAAAAAAAAAAGGAATGAGAACACATCAATCTATTGGTGACCTTTTCTCCCTGCTCCCTTTTCTGCCAGTAGTCACAAAGTAGACAGAATTCAGTCCAGGAAAGAAAAAATCCTTCTGTAAGAAGCTTTTATTTTTCTCCAAGGAGTTATCTTCATATTTCTGCAATATTTAAAGTAGAGATCATGTAGCTCAGCCCTACCAAGCCCCATGAGTTAGGAACACTTCTTTTCCTATTGCATGCACTTAAAGCTTTCCCAGCACTGCACAGGGGTGTCTCACTGGATGGAATGTGTAAGGACAAGGCACCATTTGTGTCTTTGTTTTACTTGCTAGGTCCTAGTAAGGAAGGAGGATCTGTCTGTAACATAGCCCTGTTGATTTTTGAAATGAATGAGGATCTGGTCGAGTGCACTGTATACCCAACATTCTCATTTCTACTGAATGAGTGGGATTCTTTTTTGTGTTTGAAAATGTGTTTGCTTTCACAGTAGAGACCTCTTGACAGAGTTGCAAAATTAACTAAACTGCAAATGCTTTGCCAATTAAGTTTCAAGAAATTGTATGTGGTTCTGCTTTATGAAAAATTTCAACATAATACTGTTGCAACAGTAGAAAGTTTATTCTTCAATTTCAGCTGTCACAATCACCAACTTATTTAAATGGAGGAACTCTTCAGGCTTGATTTGTTGATAAATTTGCAGTACTACTGTACTCTTCATGGCTTTGACTGTTCTGTAGAAAATAATGAGATGTTTAAATTTCATTATGAAAGAAAAACTACAGCCCACAGGTCCTGAGCTCTGAAAAGAACTTCCATTACTAGTTCAGGGACAAAAGTACCCCCCTCAGCTAGCCTCCAACCTGACCATTCTGGTTTGGGGTCAGCAGTCTAACCTAGACTTGACTGTTGAATTATCTGAAAATCTCCACTGGTAGTTTAGAGGCATGGAAAAAAATTACTGTTGCAAGATCAAATATTTTCTTTTAATTATAAGCACTGAAATGTTTATATTGTTATGCAGGTTGGGTAAAATCCTTTTCTGAAAAGGGAAATATTGCATCCTTATAGCTTAAAGTGTATTTTCCTGTCAATTAAAGTTTAAATTGGAGAGTTTGGGTTGTTTTATTTAGGTAAAGTTGATATGGACATTTAGATTAAGAGAGAGTTTTTAACTAGAAATTAGAAAGATAAGTAGAGGAGCAAGGCATTGCTCCTCAGAAGAGTGCAGAATCAAATCCTAAACAAATAAATACAGATTTTTAGGGCACATCAACAGATTTCCTGGGATAATCAATCACTATGATGATGTAGAATTCTTAAGTGCTATCTACGTTGTTTTCTGTATTTATTACTGTGATATATTTATTCATTTTAGAGGTGAGTATTGCTTGAAATAATCTTTTCCAAGTCACAGATTATAGAACTGATGTGTCTGTTCTGTTCCCTGCCATATGGAAATGCTTAAAGCAATACATTATACCAGAATGCTTTTTTTCCAGTGCTTTCAGTACTACTTGCTCTGTGATTTCTTGAAGTATTCATTAATTAAGGAAGCATAATGCAAATTATTGAATTTCAGACTAAGACCAAAGTAAATGAATGTACCTTTAAAAGGAGAAAAAATGCTATTATTAGAATACTTCTCACTTAGTTTATTTAAATTATTTGCATAGCTATAATTAAGCTATAGTGCACTTCATTTCTGCATTAAAATTAAGTAGAATAAAATTATCACTTTTTAATAACATCCAATTAAATGCAATTAATGAGAATTTAATCACCATGTTTCATATTAGATGTAATTAGCTAATGATCTGTAAATCTGTATGAAACACACCTTAACAATATAACACTTGACATAATAAAATAACCTATCTATGCCCAAGAAGTAATTAAGTTGTCATATGTGCCATATTTCACTGTCCATGAGAGAAGACAAGTGAAGCTCTGATTAAGTATACAGTATTAAATCTGACTTGCCCAAAGCCCTCTACCATTTATGCTTTTTTTGGTACTTTCTATTTTAATTATCTTAATACATTTCTTTGCATTTGTGTTTTGATAATTTGTGGCAGGTGAGGAAATAGCACCTGTTGCAAATAATTCCATTAAACTACTGCATAGACTGGTGGAGTAGTTGGCTCTAGTTTTCTTGGTTTGTTCTTTACATTAGGAATTTTCACCAGAGACTTTATTTTATTAAAATAAATATTTTCTAAGACAGAATTTTGTGTTTTCTGGGATAAATTTCCTCAGATTATCTGGGTACAATTTCTGCTCAAAATTATTGAGAAAAAAACTTTTATTAAGTTCATTGCATCAGGGCTACCATGGGACTTCAGCTTTGATGACACTATGAGCTAAACTACCCTGCAAGTCTGCTGAAGTCCTGTCATACTTACTCTTGGTTTTTCCAGTCATTAAAGAAAACAAAGCCATGCAGACCCTAAGAAACCAAATGCCCACACTTTATTACTATTTCCTTTCAAAATAAAACATATTGATGAAAAAATATACTGTTGAAATGTATTTTTTAACTTGCCCCCTCATGTTCTTATCTTAGTTTATTGATTTTTGTCATCTTTATAACTCAGATATTTAAAAGCTGTCTGGACATGGTCCTGGGCAATCCGCTCTATGTGGCCCTGCTTGAGGCCCTGATGGGTCTCCTGAGACACCTTCTGACCTCAGACATTCTGTGGTTCTCTAATTGCTTTGGTACCACCTTGTAATGAATATCTCATGAACTATCATAATTTCAAGATGAGATAAGCACATTCTGTCAGCCATCTCTGATTAGATGCTGTGAAGTACCATGTTAAACTGAGAATCTTGTTTGCCTTTAATAAGATGCACCTGTCCTTGAAGCTGTCCCATCAAAAGACAGGAGAGCCCTTTAGTAAATATATTGCTATTCAGGGCAGACTTTGCACTGGTATTTCATTTTTAACCTCATCTTTACGTTATTAATTGATTTTATCTGTCTTTGGAGGCTGAAACAAAAATTGAATCTTACCTTTGCACATGTTTTTAGTATGTTATATAGTGATATACTGCTTTACTTACTTAATAAAAATTTAGAGAAGTAAAATTCATTCATTGATCCAGACATGTTAGACAGTTTTTATAATGCATATTGTTATATCATATCACTCATGTCAAACATTGCTTAGATAGTAATCAAAATCATAACATTAGTCTTAAAGAAGGAGAGCAATGATTTTCTGGTGCTATAAATGATAGCTAAAAATCCCTGTCATATTTTAAATAATTCAAAATTATTTCTCTATTTAAATTCCTAAGATTGCTTCTAAATACTGACTGGTACAGCATGAAGCTACATTTAGGCAGAAAAGAATAATCAAATTACTTTTTAAATTTTTGTCTCAGAATAAAGCATGGAGTTTCTCCATTAATGCATTGAAAGAGAAATATGTTTAAATTCATGTAACAGTTTCCCTCATTATAAATGTTTTCTCTGTAACTCCCACATCATAGAAAGTGCTGCTGTACAAAACTGAAAATGTACTCCCAAAATTTCACCACTTCATAATAATTGAATAGCATGTCTGAATGTTCTTTGGGTTTCCATCCATTTCATACTGCATTCCTAACCCAACAAATTTAAATGTTATGCTTTTAAAAATGTTATATTTGGATTCTCAAAATGTTGTATTTGATTTCTCTAAGATCCTTCATCACCATCCTCAGAAATGTTTCATCACAGAACAAAGGTACAGGTGGCAATTCATTAGAGATCAAGCACATGGAAGAGTGATCCCATTAAGGGGTATTGAAACAGAGCTTATAACCCCTGTCCTGGGGGTCCTTGGGCCACCAGTGGCTGGAGGTGTGGCTGCTCTGCAACAGGCAGAGATTCATAATTACATGTTGGGGTAGGACTGTTCCTACAGTGGGACACACCACCAGCTCAGCCTTGCTGGCAAGATCTTACCCATGGGGGCAGAATCCCAGCTCTCTGCCCCCTACTGATCCTGTTCTTGGGACTCTTGATTTCTAACAGCTGAGAATCTTCCTTCTGTGAGGTCAGGGAACATCCTGTCCTCAAAACATGGCTGTAATCAGCAATCACTCACTTGAGAGTGTGATGATAATCATTCGCTTTCATCATGGATTTGCAACACGAGGTCAGACTTTTTTCTTCTCAAGGCGTTTGAAGGGTGCAATTGTGTGGATTGATTAGGGTAAAACTGGCTTATGTACTGTAAAATGTTTGAGAAAATCTATGAAAGGAAGCATTTCTCTGGTCTGGAATACACCAGAGTTCACCTAGTGATGAACCTTCTGAAAATTAAAATGGGGAGAAATATAGACACCGTCATCTATTGCAAATTATATTAATGAGGAAGACTGATTTTATATAGCTTTTTATTCACATTTTCAGAAAATAAAATTAGAAATGTTTAGTTCCTAGTAAAGTTTAGGCAGAGGAAAAGACAGAGATTCATAATTACATGTGTGAGGAAAACCAGCATAAGATGGCAAATTGCACGACTGTGGTCCTTTCATTTCACATTTCATTTGCATGGATGTACTTTTGCCCTTTCATATACCTTTCTGTGGCCTGAATTTCTAGTTCCTTATGGGAGATGGAGGATAGGATGTGAGACGTGGTACTGGATTTTTCCAAGCCAGAGGAGCAGTTGGAGGTTTTGGTGTGAGGTGTTTGATTTCCAGTATGAAGAAGCATATGAGATTAAAGGTGTGAGAATACACCATAGTATGTGGGGTAGGACATAAGCACTGCTGGCTAAGGCAAAAAGTGGGAGGATATTTAGCAATATCATGTTTTCTGCATAGCAATGTGTGTAAATTTGTTTGGCATTCAGTGAAAGTTAAGATGTTTCCAGGACATCCAGAATTATCATCCATATTCTCTGCAGTTAAATGTTCTACATCCTCCAGAGATGCCTGTTACTGGTTGATTTTAAGCTGCACAATTAAAGCAGCAACATGACTGGGCATCAGGTTTCACTTCTTAAGCAAATAATTTTGAGAAAATCCTAAAAATTAAAAGATGACCAAATGTTTAAAAACCAGATACTTTAGACTAATTCAAATAGGTGTTTTGATTGCAGATATCATAACATCCCAGCTGCTCATCAGATGAGGCATATATCTTGACACAGTGGTAAGGAGGATATAATTTCCAGCTTTAGTAACTGGTAGCTGCTGGTAAACAGCTTCCTTTTGAAATTGGAATGTTTTAGGTCCTAGCTTGATTCTTGTCATTTCAGCAAAATAGTCTTCAATACTGCCTAAAGCAAGACTTTCCGGAGAATATACATCTCTTCCTTATTCTCATTTCCCTGTTCTGGAAGTTTTAACAGAGATTAGTCAGAGCTATAAATCACAGGGAGGAATTCATAGGAAAATAATTGCACTGTCTAGCCAAAAGAGTCTCTCCAAGAGGTAGTGTACCAGGCAGTTCTCTCAGGTGGAGAAGCAGAGTTGTTTTTTCAGTATTTACAGTTTGTGAGTATTTAGTTTTCTAAATACTCTTTGGGTTTTCTTCATCATTATTCTGAGGGTCATAGCCCCTCAAGATCATTAATAGCCAAGTGTCTTCACCAACCTGGTCATTAAATGTAATATTTACCTGAGTTTATCAGAAATTACTTTATATATAAGTTATGAGTTAACATAGCCGTCCTAAAAAAAAAAAAAAAAAAAGAAACAAAGAAACAAACAAACCTAAAAACAAACCAAAACCAAAAACCTTATGTTGATTTATGTGGAAACCATAAAGTTTAGGTATTTTGTTGTCAATTCCATTAGGTCCTGCAATGCATTTATTACGTGTCAGCTAGTAAATCTTTACTCAATTTGAACTGTAGGCTCAGACTTCTGCCTTTTCTCCATGCCATATCTATTAAACATATTTGTTTATTGCACATTACCAATTTGGAGTCCTGCAGTGTTCATTAGGAGATAGGAATCTATCTGGGGAGACGACTGTCATTTCAGCTTTCTTATACGAGTTACTCTCTAGGAAGCTGTTTCTGATGTTGGAAATTAAGTACTGCTATAGCATGCATTTTAAATAATCAGATCCATTCAAAACTCTATCTAGGGGATGTTTCTGAGTCATAAAATACTGGTGGCTGACTTTCATTGAAGGTTTCAGCTTAGGTACTATTAGTCTTATTTGAAATCTCAACCTATATTTTTCATTATTTAAAAAATAGGGAACTTTGCTTTGAAGACTAAAAACTCTACTAATCTTTGAGAATCATATGTACAATGGAGTTTTCAGATTGTCTATTAACTGGGTGGCAGCTTTATAATAAAAGATTAAGACCAGAAGTAAAAAAGGACACTATTCTTCAGCACATTCCCTGTGTCAATTAGGAGAGGTTGCTCTGAAGGAACAGTCTTGTATAACCTCAACTGCTGCATGCCAGGAACAAGGATTCCTTTGCTTAATGTAGATTGAATTCTGCTTTCATGAAGCACGTACTTTTCTTCAAAACACTACTTTTTCTGAGGCCAGTATGAAATGCTATCTCACTATTTTATTTCTCCCTATTCAAGTGAATGCCACAGATTTTTAACTTTTTTTTTTTTCTACAGCATTTTAAGACAATAACATAGTGCCTTTAAGTAAAAGTCTATCTTATATTTTGTTGTGTGTCTGTTAAATTGATGAAAGGGTTGCAAGCACAGTGTCTGGGGCGTTCTTTACTGCTTATTTTCTTTAGTGTTCTGTCATAACTGGTATTACAGACAATAACAGTCAAAGCAAAGACATTTTATTGTTTTCTTTGTGTTGCAAGTGTCTGAAGCCTAGCTCTCAAATTCTGTAGTTCCAAAGAAATATTTGTCTCTAGCCTGGGAGGCGGCTTGCTACTCTGCTTTCTAGTAATTGTGCTAAGTGGTTCATAGTCACTAAAACAGAACACCTATTTAGCAATAGAAACAGACAAAGTTAGTATTAGAAGGACAGCAATGTTTGCCTTCAGGTGGGTGGACCTTTCCATTTCTACGTAATAGTGAAATTTCCTGTTTTTCCAAGTGATATCTGGAAATATCTCCTCCTATCTCATGAATTTTGTAGCACATTTCAAAAAGAAACCATTCTTTTAGTGAAACAAAGAATTATGACATAATGTTATCTCAGTAATCCGTACTTGCTGCTTATTATTGCAAACTCCCAGTGTATTTTTCCTAACTTACACCTCTATAGTGTTTAACCCAGTTACCTTTCGCTAGGGTTTGGGTTTTTTTGGGGTTTTTTTTGGCTTGTTTTTTTCTTGGTATTTATATCACTGTATTATTAGCTACATAGAGACTTACTCTGTACAGTACCTGTGACCTTTTCCATAATGGGATATGTGTGGCTGGTTTCCACAAAGTTGGTGTCCTTTTCCAATGCCTTGTGCATTCTCTGTGTGGAGAGATCTTTAACCCAGAAACACAGTTGCCATATTCTACCAGCAATACACAGAATTTGCTGAAGCTAGAAAACTTTTGCAAAGCAGTTTGATGCTGGGGAGCCTTAGAATGCTTTTTGAGATGCAAGTATATTTGTCCATGCTGCTTGCCACATCACAGGTTGTATCCATGGGCTATGCTCTTGTGGAATCCAGCTGAAAACTTTACTTATTTTAATTGCAGAAGGCTTTTCCTAAGTTTTGAATCCTAACAAGTTTGCAAAGATATCAAAGCTCAAGACATACATCCCATGAACTTTGTTGTAGAAGTAGTGACTTATTTTTCTCAGAAAATTTACATTTAAAACTTTAAAGGATTATCTACGGTTCATATGTTACTTTTTTCTGATATATTTTTCCAGATTCAGCTATGATGTTAATTCTTCTTCAAAAACTTTGTTGAAAATTGACAAATTGTCTAACTTGTGTGTGTTGCAGCCTATTCCTTGTCCAACTTGGTTTTTTGTAAACTATTTCAGAATCCCTTGCTTAATTTGTATGTGCATTAAAGTTTAGTCGTTAAATTTTGCAGTATAATTTCAAGTTATTCAGAGAGTTATTGTCAGAAACACATATATTTCATTAATATGTTTATCCTACTGCCTTTTCTGTATTAGTCTTTCTAGGATCTCTTTAAAGTGAACTATTTATACAGGAATGGGCAGATGGGAAAGAATACTTCTGATATAAATTTTGCTGCTCTGTGTATGCAGATTATTGATTTCACTGAATGCTTTATTATTTCTGAGGCAGAATGATTTTTCAGACTTCATATCCTTGATGTAGTTTACCTTTCAAGTAGTTTAGGATAAACTAGAAACAAAAGCACAAGAAATCCGTTGAAGGAAAGTGAATTAACAAGTTAGGCATGAGGTCAAACAGAAAGTAAATGTACAGCCCATGGGCACTTCAGAGCCATTCTGGAGAAACAAATACAAGCACGCATGGGTGCTCCCATATATTACATAGGCAAAAAACAATAAAAAGAAATCAACCTTGAGCCAACAAGGTTGAAATTAAATGAAAGAGAAGGAAGTACAAAGAAAAACATATGTTGTATTTTTCTTAGGTTATTAGTGTATTTGTTCATCATTACGCAAATATAAGTGCATTTTTAAAAAGGTTTTCTTAAAGAAACTTACCTTTAAGCCTTTGTTCTCATTTAAAAGCCCCTAACTAAACTTTATTTTTCTCTTCCTTTATAAATATACTCATTGCTCAAAATACATGCAGTGGATGCTAAAATGACATTTAAAGGTACTAAATTTTCTTTCCTCTAGTCATTGCATAGTGTGTTTAAATTTCAAATTATGTTTAATCAATATTGTATAGTTGTAAAGTTTTTCATGAATTATGAACTTCTGGAAATTTCATTTTAAGAAGGGAGCTGGAATATGAGTCATTAAAAAATCCAAACCCTTTAAAAGATCCACAAAGCCACCTAAAACAAAAAAAAATTCACTGCCCAATGAATAAGAACAACCTTAAATAAGAAATTAGGGATTAAAGTTAGGCATAAGAGCACTTTGATATTGCATACACATTAAACTGAAAAACTGATTGAAACTTAGTTACTTTAGAATCTCAGATTCAGTTTAAATCCTCAGTATTTGAACCATCTCACATTTTGGAAAAAAAAAGAAAAAACAAAACAAAA
>WEZZ01034434.1:25543-35864 GCA_013400585.1 Chloropsis cyanopogon
ATTATTTAAATGCCTGAAAATCTCAATATCTTTTCCATAGGTTAAAATTCAGTATAAAGTTGAAGAGAAAATATAAGCAGATAAATCTACACTGTCAGGGATTTTCAGAATCACGTGGTTTTTTTAGAACTGAGCTGCTTTTGATGTATCACTTTGGGGAAGTTTAATTCCAGAAAATACAGGCATGCAAAATTTGAGTTGTTTGGGGTTTTTCTTTCTTCCCTATAACCCTCATAATAGAAATACTGACATCATGATAAGTGAGCATGCCATGCAGAATAGCAGATTTTGTGCATCAGATTTGTTGAAACATTATTGTTATAAACATCTAGTGATGAAATTAGAGAGGGGTTCAGGAGTGTATTTAAGTATTCCATTTTTAAATATCTTTAGAAGACTTATTCTTCTAAAATTATTAAACTATGAAATGGAAATCAGTTTTTCTCTAGTCTCCAGAAGGTGCCACATTTTGTTCAATCACATTAAAGTGCTTTCGGATGATTTTCTGAGAAAGGTTATGAACTGTCATTGCATTTTGAGATTTCATATTTTCTGTTTAACTGATTCAAGTAGCAGGCAAGTATTTGTGACTCAGCTGTAGACTCCCATTCCCTAGAGATGCTGTTGTTCCCAGTGGGAGCTGTCGTAGTTTGACGGTTTTTGTACCTACAGAGGATTAATCTGGAACATAATAGATAATGTGATTTGCCTGTGGTCCTATATACTGCAGGACCACCAACATTACCAGCTAGGCAACTACACCCATACTGCTTGCAAATATTTTTGTGTGATGCTTCCCATCCCCTCTCATTTATGCTGTTCTTATTTTTTAGTTTATCCCAGTCCACACTTTTTGTTCCATGGGTGGTTGTTCTTCATTTCACTGTTTCAGAAAAAGGGCAATTTTATGTGTACTCTTACCTTGAAGATATGATCCATTCCCTGGAGTTTTCAGGTTTTGTAGAGACTACTCTGTTCCTTTATCTCTCAGTTTTCCTCGGACATTTTATCCTCTTTTTCCTTTTTGGTTGCTATTCTTTGCATTTTGTGTAACTCTTCTGTAGTTTTTATAAACTATGCAACCAAGCATCAAAATGTAAAACTTACACTTAATAAAATTCAAGCAGGAAGCTCCAAACACCAAAAATCTACTGTCAAGCTTAAGGATACCCAACCTCACTGGGAATACCAGTCCTCAATACAAATTGATGAGGATCCATGGCATTTCCCTGACTTTTGAGCAAATTTATCAAAATGTAATGAAAGACCTCTGAAGCAAAGTGCAATGTTTTTTCAAGTGCCTATGCCACTCTGAGACAACATCTTAACTAAAAATTTATGTGAGAAGGATAGAGCATTGCTGGCAACTATGCTGTGAGGTGAAACCAGTGAGGTACCTTCCCGAGGAGAAATTTTGTTAATTATCACTGGATTTATATGCAAACTACTGTGATGAGATAAGCAGAGCACACTCACACACTTCTGACTTTTTACCCGCCTAATTTAAATGTAGATATGTTAAATCATTTGACAGTAAAAGCAGAATAAAAAAAGAGCACCTGTATTTTCAGGGTATTTAAATGCTGGCTAAATATTTCTCTTGCATCAATGTGTTTGGTTAGTGTTTCAGTGAAAACTTATATAGGTTAAAAATTATTTGGATGGTTTTGTATCTTTTGTGCTGCTTTAATGGAAATACAAGAACTTTATGAAAATATTTTGACAACCAGCCAAATGTGTCACTGGATATAAACAAAGTACCAGAAAATTCCACAAAGCATTGGCATTTTTCCTCAACTTTAGGCAATATTATGTACAATTTTCCTGTTAATAATCATGAAAGTAACTGTAAGACCCACTTATAATTATGACATATTTCAATGGGATTTCTTAGATTTTATGTAAGAAAATAGTTCTTCTCATAGGCAAAGCACTGACTGATATAAGTTGGGTCTACTTTGCTGCCCTCACTGGAGATTTTAATGTTTGCTGACGTTAACAAGATTAAAAAGTGACAACTGAGTTTTTAAACTTATGCTAGTTGTTACTTTAGTGACAATTTTTTTTTAGAATTTATAGCTAAATGTATATGTATATTTATTTTTACATAAAAATGTATTTTCACATTGTATTTTATATATTATATTAAATTTTTATATATACATATAAAAATATATATTTATATATTTTGCTTGTAGTTATTCTGAAGTATTGGATGAAATAATATGAAGCATTTTTCATGACTGAAAATTTTGCAGCTTTGTTCTCCAACCCTAAATTGTACCAGCTTCCCTGAAATTATGCCCAAATACTGAAAGAAAACTTTTTTGCTTTATTCATCTTAACAGAACAACAAAAGCCTGAGCCAGACAAGCACCGGAGTAAAAATTAGTGTAATGCAGAAGAAAAATTCACAAAGTCCACAAGACTTCATCGTCAGTAAGCTCAAACACACACAAACACACACACAGTGGAATACTTGCTTTTTTACTCACTGTATGCACTAATAGCTTACGAAGACAGTCATTAAAAACAAATAATTCTGGATCAATACTGAAGATTTAATATTTGACACACAGAAAACACATACTGAAAATATATTTCTTTAAAAAGTGCTATTTGATTGTCAGCATATCTGTTTTTATTACATTAGTGTGTTTTGAATTTCATTTTAAAGCCACAATTACTTTTTCTTTTTGACTAATCTCAACAGATTTCCCTGACAGTGGAAATAACATTAAAGACCTGTAAACTGAGAAAATAGACCAACAATATCAAATTATATGAAGGTCCCAAAGCACCTTTCTTATTATGACAGATGGGGAAGATAAGCAAAAATATAAAAAGTCTGAAATTAGAAATTTGATAATTTACATTCCAGACAGCGATTTATAAATTTTGGCATCACAATAGTATAAACATGTAGCCACCTTTTCATTCCCCCTAAGCCCAAAACAACATGAGAGTAAGGAGTACAGATTTTCCTTCCACTTCATAATCTGAAGTGTATTCCAAGGAGAATATAATGCTGTATAATTGGAATAGTCAGTGGTATTTGCAGAATATTAATTATTGGTTTTTAAATTGTTAACCATTAGTGAGTCATAGGACATGTCTACTTGAAATTATTCAACATGCAAAAATTAAATTAAAAATATAGACTATTAAAATAATGGTAGGGATAGAGAGAAACATATTTTCTTTTCTATTGCAACTTAGAATTTACTGACAATAATGGAAATATCTGGAAATTTCCAAGTTTTTCATGAGCATTTAGGCAAAGCAAAATCCCTATGGTAGGGTGATTTGGGATTTAGGTTAGTTTTTGTGATTAATGTTAATGCTGTGAGGATGAACAGTCTGCTAGACTTGAGGAGAATATGCTTTATGTTTCAGAATTTTTACTTCAGCCAAGGAAATAAAATCCGTTGCATTTCTCTTACTCTGCTGAGTACTCCAAACATGTAAATAAAGAAGCAAAAAACCTTTTTTTCAGGTCTGTGTACCCCCCTGAAGCTGAAATTGAGTGATTTAGGTGAAAAACAAAGGAATGAAACTAAACATTTTGTGTTTGTGTAAAGCTGATGTGAAACAAAGCTCCTGAGACTCTTTAGATCAGCAGTTATTGATCCAGTGTGCAGCCACAACTGTTCAGATGGGTGCACAGGTTTGACAGGTGTGCAGGTGTAATGTACAGAGTAAATACCTAAGGAAAATTAAATTTGCTCTGTAATTAAGCAGGACGTTCTCTCCTCACCTTACTTCTCAGTCTCTGGCACAGGGATTAGTGCTTAGCTGCTGATTCACCTCGGGGCAGTTTTCACTCATTTGGGGCCGAACTGGTGAGCAGATTTCAAGACAAATAACAAGGAAAAGATGCAGATTTACCTTCCTTCATTCTAGCAGCTGTTTGTTGGAATGGTCTGGCACATGTTACAGGCACTTGAACCTTGGCAGGGATTTTGGACAGGGATTTTGGACAGGGTGTCTCTCTTGCCTTTCCCAGGACTTCACAGCCCAGCTGACAAAGGTGCCGGTGCAGTGGGAGCCCTGGATGGCTGGAGTGTGACCTTGTGGGGCAGGAAGAGGTTTTCCTTGGGACAGACTAAGTCTAGATTCAAGCACCTGAACCAAAAGCAAGTCAAAGGAGGAAACAGACTCTTCTGTGCTGTAAATGAGAGCCTCCTACCCTAAGTGAAGGGTAGCATCATGCAGCCAATGTGTTCACATCCTCACCCTCTGTGTACATAATACCAATGACAATCTGGTGCATTAGATATCAACACTATTAAGAATGAAATATTATTAACTGCAGTCGTCTTGCTCTCTTGCTGTACTTTCCCAGGCCTGATTTCAGCAATTCTGTATTTTTGTTGCATTGTCTCCCTGTTACCCAAAGCAAAACCCAGCCCATCTCTGTCGGGTTACCATGGAGCTCCTTTCCCACAGGAGGGTAAAGTTATATGAGAGTCCTGACTTCTTTCCTGTCTCCTGCATCCACTAATTCATCTCTCTGAAGGGAGGCTGGGAGGGGAGGTCTGTGGGTCCTAGGAGAGAGGCCACAGTGAGAGGGGAGTGCTGTGAGGAAATGCACAATGTTTGAGGGAAGTAACCTTGCCTCTTTTCACGGGAAGTGAATTGGAACAGGTAGATGTGGGAGACATCCTTCAAATCCCACTGGAAGGCTGAGAGAGAAGCTTGAGCAAAAGGAGGGAAAGGGGTGGAGATGGCATCCAGGAGGGTGGGTCTGAGAGGGAGACCCAAGCAGACAATGGGACCGAAAGGGCTGAGATTGGTGTTAGTGGATGGGCATGCAGTAGTGCTGGAAGGGGAGATGTGGGCAGCAGCACAACTTTTGGAGCTAGTTTTGGGAAATCAAATGCAGAAATGGAGCATCTGGCCAGTGAACATGGGTCAAGGAATCTGAGACAAATCCAGGAGAATGACTGTATAAGAAAAGGGGAGAAACTATGAAACAGTTTATCTAGAAAGGTGGCGTTTGGAAGAAGCATGTAAAACAAAATGCCTGAGTCTGAGGCAAGGAGTAGACATTTGAGTGAAAAGTCAGATTAGGTAGAAAAAAACTATTTCTATTTGAAGGCAAGTCCACATTTAAGCATTCCTCTGATATTAGAAAATATACATAATTTTCAAGGAGGCAGTAAATTGCTACTCTTGTCAGTTTCTGTTTCATAAATCTGTCAATAATAATTTGTATCTTTAGTCATTATTAATTTGACATATTTTCTCCAACTATTTGCTATTAAAATAATAAAAAATTAAATGTATAAAATGATAAAATGTACTAAAAAAATCTATTAAACGCTGGTTTAGTTAAAATTGTAGAAATACAAGAAGTCATTAGGAAGTTCACAGCTTTGGTTCTCCTGCATTTGCATACTTACCATAAATATTTAATAAAAGCACTAAACCTGTACAGATCTGAGTGGTCAGTATGGTCTAATTAGAGTGCCTGCATGCAGGAGCAAGAAGAAATCTATTAGGAGGAGGGATTTAAAAAGTACCTGACTTTAATGATTGTTCGAGTAGGAGTATGTCAGTAAACAATTCCTAAAATAAGAAGTCCTTCTTCATCTAAGGGGAAAAAAAAAAAAAAAAAAAGAAGAAAAAAAAAAAGGAAATAGTTACAGGTTTTTGGGTTTATATTGGTGATTGATACTGAAAAAGTAGTACCAAAAAAACCAAAAAAACTGGAGATGGTTAAATCAAATATTGCCCTGCAGAGCTAGATTTTGTCTCTCTGCCATATTTCCTATGTGAATAGCTTCTCAGAACCACCATTTCTTCTGTGTAATAATGAATGAGTTTTTATTTTCAAATTTTGAACTTCAGATTTGAAGTCAGCTTATTAACCAGTGGGAACATACCACTGAAAATATCAAGTGCTTGTTGTAAATTTAGACACCTGAAATTAGAAGACACTTCTAATTTTCTTTATGCGGTTCTTTCTCTTCTGTAGAATGGGATAGTGATGAACTCTTGTCTCATAATGGTGTAGAAATTAATTTATTGATGGCTCTGTAGAGTCAAAAAATCTGATGAGATATTGCAATTTGTTTCCAGAAAATTATTTGAAGGGTCTAACAATGAAGAGGAAAGAGGATATAGAGTGATTTGTCATTAAAGAAATACCACCCATTATAAGATTGAATGCAGCAGGTTTCTAGGGAAAAAAAAATTATTTATTACCATGTCAATAAAACATGCATGTGCAAAGGGGTAAGAATATTCAGGACTTCTCTAAATATTGAAGTTTTATATTTTTATTTTACTGTTTCAAGGATGTTTGAGAGTGACATTTCACTATTTCTTCTTTTTATAAAAGTACAGACAGTGCTATAGTTTTTCCAGCAAAATGGTTTGAATTTGTTGAAATAAGACAAAACAGTTACCTATGAAATATGAAGTGTTTCTTAAAACATAAAATAAATGAATCATTAATTTATAGGGAGACATTTTTCTATCACTGTTCATAACACATGAAATTGAGCAGAGCATGTCAGAAACAGTACTGTTTTTGGGAATTATATGTATTCAGCACTTCAATGTTCTGGTTAATTATTTAAGAGAGAAAAAGAGGAACAAGAAATGGAGCTAAGAGAATGCCAATTTCTTCACTGCCTTGAGTGCAATATAGTAATCAGTAATCTAACAATACAAAATTCTATTTGCAAAATATACAATTGGTCTGAATCGTCTTTTTCTTGTTCTTACCTCATCCATTCATTTCCTTTCACCTAGAAACCAAAGACCTGAAATAGACTCTTCCTTTCATTTACATAGTCTGACAGCTTTCAACAATGAGATGACAGGTTTGGTGGATGAGGGTAGAAGAGTGAGTAATATTTGTCTTGACTTTAGCAAGGCTTTTGAGGCTGCCTCTTAGCATCATCCTAGACAGGCTGATGAAGTTTGGCTTAAATGAGTGGACAGTGAGGAGGGCTGAAATCCAGCTGAACATTTGTGCCCAGGGTTTTGTGAAAGTGGTATGATATTAAAAAAAAGGAAGTGCCAAGTCCTGCCCATGGGGTGGAACAACTCCAGCCACCAGTGCAGACCAGGGGTGGCTAGAAGGCAGCTCAGCAAATATTTGATGAGAAGGAATCCAGAGGGAACCAGACTCTTCTCAGTGGTGTCCTCTGACAGTGCAGGTGCCAGTGGGCACAAAACAAAACTCCTGAGATTCCTTGGGAACACAAAAGGTGATTTATACTGTGAGGATAAACAGTGAGACAGGTTTCCTAGAGAGGCTGTGTGAAGTCTCCGTCCCTGGAGAGATTTAAAACCCAGCCCTGGACTCAGTCTGGATGCTGCTCTGGGCACAGGGTTGAGCTAAGCTATTCATGGAGTTGCCCCACTGTCTCCAGACTCTGTGGCATGGACTTCAGATAAGGCTTGTATCATGTCTCTGTGAAAGACTAATCAGAACTGAGGCAGTACTTCGTGCCTGTTAAAAATGTCTTTCTCTTCTTACCCATGATGCTTAATTTTCTGTGCTGTGGGAAGAATACACCTGTGTGCTCTTTGTTTTCTTGTTTCTCTTGTCATGTTCTTGTTGCTTGTCAGATAAAAAAGTGGTCACAGATTTTCACATGACAGGAGGCCTAATGAAATGATTGTGTTTGGAGACCAAATGTTGATTCATTGCCAGTTAGTTCATCTCTATTGGGCTCTTCATGGTGAAGATTTAGTGGTGAATGAATTTAGTTTTTATTTGCCTTTGAGTTGGTGTATGTACCGTTTATGTAAGACTTTCATGAAAAGTAAAGTAAGGTATGCTATGAATTTTCTTTACTTTCATTATCAAATCAGTAACTTCAGGCACAGAAAAAAATACTGGAGGGAGAAAAGGCCAATATCTCTGTGCATTCACAGTCATGTGTTGAGTGTGCATTTATATAAGCACTGGGACAGAAACTGAGTGTGCAGGAAAGTATGACACTGTGTATCACTTTTTCATTTTTAAGCAGTTTTCCTGGGAGATTATCCAAGAACCTTTTGTATTTAAAGAAGGAACAATCAAAAGGTTTTCAGACCAGGTGCTAAACAGTTAATGGAATATATTTATTATGTCTTATTTTTAGAAAAACAAGTTCAAGGAAAATTTTGCCCAACTATCTGTCATGAATAAGTTGAAAAGCAATCATTATTCTAACCTGCAGTTAAAAACTAACTGCACTCATCTCACTTTTTATTCTTAAAAGGATATGAGAATATTCTAGCTTTACATTTTTGAAAACATTGTTTGGTATGAATTTTGCTTTTTTTTTTTTTTCTATTTTCACTTTTTTTCCCCTTACTTGTCAAGCACTGTAAAGAGGAAAGCTATTAAATTCACTCATAAATCTTTGAAATACCATTTATATTTGGGCTTCAGGAATAATGGGTCATCCATTCTGGCTTTAATATCACCTGTTTTTGTAGCTGCTATTAAAATGTCAACATTTGCTATCAATTACCCCAGAATCATACTTGCAGTATTTCTCAAAAGCTAAAATAAGAAATAGTAGTAGTATTTCAGATAATGTAGTGCTTAAATTGTTAGAAAAATCCACCATAGTTGATGCTTTCAGGATTCTTGAAAATCATAAAAGGCTAGGGAGTAGTAACCAGAAAAGATCAGATGAAATACATATATGGTGAAAATTCAAGTTATTAACATCTTGCTAATTATCTTGTTTAAAAAAATCAGTAATAAGTTTGTGTTAGAAAAAAATGATAAGATATTAGCAGATTTAATTTTTCTTTCTGCTCTGTTGCATAAGATTTTGAATTATAGGACACTGCCACTTTTGCAAGATTTTTTTCTAATTTGCTAAGTGTAAGCATTAATATTTACCTGAAAAGTATTCTTTATGAAGTCATTAAAAAAACATCTCTAGTAATATTTTACTCAAACTTAACATTTATTCCAAGGAGATAAAGAGGAGACAAGAGAGATAAAAAAGGAGTCATGTCTTTTTGAAGTCAATCAGCATTATTCTTCTCATTTACTCATGACCACGATTTCTTTATGATTTGTTTATTTTATGCTTAATTTAAACTATTATAACTAGAAGTGAATCTGGAATAGAAATGAGAAAGTCCATTGTGATGCACAACTATTCTGAGACACTCCAAAACTCTTTTTCTCTGAGGAATTGATGCTGTTCATATTAATTTCAGGTATAATATTCTAATCTGATTTTAGTAGAAATAAAATGGAGCCCTCATTTTGAAAGCTCTCAAAGAGCTATTTTTCCACTCTGTCTATAACCAGGCAGTAATTATTGGAGGTCAGAGAAAAAAAAAAAAATGAAGTGTTTCTATATAAGCACTTCAGTAGTACAGTAGGTTTTGTTTGCTTGTTTTTCAAGCTAATAACAAGCATTAGTGTTTACTACGGGTTTTCCAATATGGTAGAATTGTTTTCATGCCCTCCACTTTTAACTCTGCAAAGATAACATGAACAAACCTTTGCTGTATATTGTGTGAGCATTACCCATTGACTAACATCAGTTTCTGTCATTCAGAATAGAAATGCTTGCTTTTCTTGAAATCTGTTTTTCAAGGAATGAGTTTGTCTTGTCCATGACACTTTACTAAAAAACCTGGATGTGCTGTAACTGTTCTGCATGACAAATTGGGAGTACATGTTTTGTAAATAATTGTCTTTCTCATTTGGGAATTACCTTCTTTTTGCATGTTTGTCAGAGTTCCATACTTTCCAACCAGGTTCTTTTAGATATTCCACATGTGGAGGGATATCTAATTTACCTGTATGAAGACAATTGATGTTCCATGGGATTTCTGATCTAGCAGGAGAGTGCAAAATATACCATATAACACAATACAAATGTAAGTTACACTTAGAGAAATACAGCATTACCTACAGTCCAGTCACAAGTCTGTAATACTCTGACCATCACCATGCTGAGCATCCCCCCTCATCAGGAAGGCATATGGATAGGTTAAGTCAGCTCAAGCCTGTGGAGCTGTTCAAAATTCCTTTGGTAAATTTTTTGGATTTTATTCTCTTTGCTGGGCTAATCCACAGCTTCTCTTCTTCAGATATTCAATCTCACCTGTGCTAAACTGGCCAACTCAGGGAGACATTCCCACTCTTCTAATGAACTCAGGGAGAAACTTCTACAATTCCTGTTGATCCACCCAACGTTTGACAGCTGCTTACCTGAAACAAAAGGCACCCTCTGGTCCCCTTGGGGCTGAGTCTGCTTCTATCTAAGAGTTTTGGTCAGTCAAACCCTGCACTATTCCCTGAGCTTCATGAAATATCTCCTTGCACATCTCCTCCATGCCT
>WEZZ01034435.1:2183-13097 GCA_013400585.1 Chloropsis cyanopogon
GGACACAGTCTCTTAAACCCTTCCCTGTGTCAGAAATGTTGGTGTGTAAAATCATTTGTGGATATTCATTGAGCAGTGAGGGGTTTCATTTCTTCAATAATTTTAAAGAAAGTTACTATGGGACATTTCTCCTGCTTATTTTGCAGGTATTGGAAGAAATTTCATGTTACCCAGAGAACAATGATGNTATTTTACAATATATCAGTAGTTTGTACAGTCTGTTGAGTTTGTGTTGCATATCAACACTTACTGTGTCTGTTTCCCAAATCTGATTTGAGGGCAATTATTGTCCTAAATTCAGGGATGTAACTGCTTTGTAACTTGGTTCAAGTTGCTAAAGTCTACTAATTTGAAGGATTTCTTTTGTTTATGCTCTAGGTGAAATTCATAAATTGAGACATAAACATGCTTGTTTAAATCTGCTACACACTATTGTCAGCTCAAAATCATGAATTTGACTTTCCCTAACACGAGGATTATGTGCAGGGGGCTTTGTGGAATTTGCTCACCTAAAAGCTGAATTACTGTAAGTCTGAAGGATAAATGTGGTTTCCAGGAAAGAGTGAGCTGAAACCAACCTCCTGTTCAGGCATAAGGTGAAATATGGGTACTGCATGTCCCAGTGTGTTCTTTTCATGGGCCCTGTAGCCTTGGCTACATTTGTTTTTGTACTTTAAATCAGATCAGGAGCGTGTTTTTAAAGTGAATCTCCTGATTGCCCCTTCACAGTGTTTGGTTTGTATCACATAAGGGTCTCAGAGCATGGAAAACAACTTTTTTTTAGATAAAATTAAACTGAAATGTGTGCCAGGAGCCAGTGTAATCCAGCAGCTGATGGACACTCTGCCCACTGGGCGACTTGGAAGCTGGTCTGAAGAAAAAACTCCTGCAATGTGTTCAGTGTGTACATCAGGCCCTGGCTAATCCAATTGTTTTACTTTTTGATTCATTCATATTCCACTGCACTAATTGCTAATGCAGACTTGGACATTTTTCTGCCCATTCAGTAACACTCTGATGTTTTCCCTGGAGATGGTACCTATCCTATCCTAAAGTTTGTTACAGCTCTGATTCAACATATAACAGGAACACTTGCTTTAAATAGAACGTGAAACAAGGTGGAATGGTACTCAGCCATATTGTAAGAAAGATGTTTTAAAAACCTTTCTCTGATACTCAGCTTCATTTGGAATCTGACAGATTCATTTGATATACTTTTTTTGTGTGTAATTACCCCACAGTATTGCCAAAACATTAAGTACTGTGAAGAAAGAGCATTTTTAAAGTATAAATTGTTTTCAGAGTAGGCATCAATAAAAGTAGTTGTGGTATATAGAAATTTCATGTATCAAATCAAGTGACAGGAAAATTGAGTTGAAAATCCTCTTTTTTAGGTATCTCTGTTCCCTGATACGCTCATAAATCTAAAACCATTTGCCAGAATTCTTTTGCTGCAAATCTGTGAAAAGTATTTTTCATAAGGAATAAGCTGCAATTCCGTAACAAGTACTTTTGATGAGGAGTAATTTCAGCAAGTGAGTCTGTGGCATCCCAGGCTAAATTGCCAGTTGGTGAAGTCCCATTATCCTTTTTCCCCATCTTTCATCTTCTCCCTTGTAGTTCTGGCTTTCATCTAAAACTGCACTTTAATGTTGCCCTGGGCTGAACTAGTAGAAAATTACTCCAAAAAAAAAACTCCCCAACCAACCATTTAGCAAAAAGAATTTAGGATAACAGGGATGCTGCCAGAGCCAGAATGAGCAGGGGAAAAGAAACAGTTCATGTTAGGGAGGAAAGTAAAGTAGCAATTAAACCAGCATACGTTGGTGTGGATCCACACCTGCAGCTCCACAGTCTCCAGATGCTAAAGGGACAAGTCCATCCTCTCCATCATTCCCACTCCTGCTCCCAGATGCACATTTGTGGGTTACAGACTTTAATAAAATTATTCGTACATTGGTTGTATTCTGCTAAACTTTCCTTCAGAGCAAAAGCCTTTATATTTTAAAGGAAACTGTTAGGAAAAGGAATAATTGTGTAAACCAATATTGTTAACCCATACTCCATGTGTTTGCCAGGTGTTGTACAGAGCAATATTCTGGTTATTAATGCACATTAATTCAGTAATCAGTAAGGTGTAATAAAAAGGAGTGTGCATTAACACCTGTATGATAATGGACTAATTTAGGTTTGTTTTTGTTTTTATCTAATGTGTATCCCTAACCAGAAGAAAAAAAGAGTATGATCTGTCTTGTTGACCTAATCACAGTGTTGGTTTAATCACAGTTAAACTGTGTGCAGGCCTTTACAGAACCAAAGCCAAAAGAGCATGTTTGTAACAGATCTTCAGGGTGTTCTGCTGTTCGATTTTCTTTTGCCCTCATGTGCCTTATGGCTACAGAAATAAATTATCAATTTATTCTGTGCATGTTTAACATTTTAGTTTAAAGAAATGTATGTAAATCTGCATGAAGGTCTTTCAGTAGATAATTAATTTAAGAATTCTTAAAGCATTGTCAAGTACCTCATTTGTTATGTATGTACACATTTCAAAGAGCTTTTATTCCATTACACAACTTTCAGTAGTTTTTTGAATATGCCAGCTCCATCTGTAAAAGATTCAATTATATAAGTTTAGTGTGTTGTAACAATTGAAATATTTGCTAAGAGACTTTTGCTTAATGACATACTGAAGTTTTATCCATCATCATATGCATTCCTATGCTGTTCTCTGCAGTGATTCTGCAGCACAGTAGAAAGCAGTTGTTCTCATTAAACTAATTTTTAGGATTATCATGTTCTGCAGAGGAAAATCAGGAAAAAGCTACATTGTCAAAATTAAGAGAAATGCCTGAAAACAGGCATCTTTAAGTAGGGTCCAATAGGAATCTTTTTATTAAATGTTTTCAATATTAAATTGAGCTTGCTGTACTTTAATGTATTTCTGAAATAGTGTTCATTTTTGTGAACATATTCAGAAGTCATTTAGTATAATTTAAAAATGCTGGAAATGCCATATTTTAACCTCCTGCAAGGTGAGTATTATTGCTAAAAATAATATAAATCAGGGCAAATATTTGATGTAATAAAAATGTAAGGACCTGGATTACATAAGAAATGTAATATTGAAGTGTGGAGAGTTTAACAGATGCAGGCAGGGGCACAGAAGCACCTCCAAGGTCATTGTGTCCAACCCTTAACCTACACAGGAGTAACTACACATAAATGGACAGACAAATCAAATTTTAATTAAATATTGTTTAAGTGGTTTAACTTACTTATATGGTCCAGATCTCGAATATAAAATGTTGCTTCAGTAGAGCAGACTAATGCAGAGGAATTGTTGCGAGTTTGAGTTTAGTGGTTGGCAAAACAAGATGAGAAACAGGAAATGCAGATACAGGTTAGTATTTAACTGAATTAGTGTGTATGTAAGTGGGCTTGAAACACTGGGGAAATGGGAGGGAATATGGGCAAAGCATTGTTAATTATGGGAGTTTTGTTCCATCATTGTAGTGCTGACTTCCCAACTCTAGTTTCAAATCAATTTGAGAAATGAGAACATAAAGTGTTTAAGAAATCACCTTTTATAACACGGTACACTTTAGAAGTGCTACTGAAGTAGCTGATGAAAGCTAATGAAGCAGTATTCTAGTAGTTCGATGGTTTGCATTCTTAATTTCTGTCAAGCATTTTGAACTCAGAATGTTGGTGCTGGAACCAAGTTCTAGGGGAAGGGGACAGTATGGAAGCAATTATGATAGTGAACAACAAAAAAACAGTATTTTCTTCTTCTTTCAGTTGGTATTGATCCACAGTCTGCCTTTATTAGGGTGAAATACTGTGGGATCTGACAGCTTTCCCTTTTACTAGAATAATTATTATAGAATGGTTTGCACAGAAAGGTAGATTCCTGATTCTCTGCCTATATAGCACATGAAGATGGATTCACTTCGACACCCTGCAGGTGTCGAGAGGATGACGGGAAGGGAGGCAGCATCATTCGCACTGAAGTACCTACAGTAAAAATCACGTTAACTCATGCAGGTTTTAGAGTCTCAGTGTGTGTGTGTGTGTGTAGGCATTTGCAGTCTGAAAGACCATCTTAGACTCTTTAGGGGAAAAGTTCTTCAGTAGGAATTGGGGTACAAATATCTTAGATTTTCTTGACTTCCTGAAAAGCTTCAAAAAAGCCACAAGAAACGAGCAAGGGACATGGGAGATGATGGAAATCTGATGTTTTGTTGCGGTGCTGTCCTCCAGGCCTTACTTCAGACTCATGATGTAGTGGCACATGAAGTTTACAGTGACGAAGCGCTGAGAGTCACCCCTCCTCCCACCTCTCCCTACCTGAACGGGGACTCCCCGGAGAGCGCCAACGGCGACATGGATATGGAGAATGTAACGCGGGTCCGGCTGGTGCAGTTCCAGAAGAACACAGATGAGCCCATGGTATGGAGGGAAGCTCACTATTTCCCTCTGTGCTGGTAGAGACCAGTGGTGTAATGATTTTAGTGTCAGTTTCCTCGTTTTGGGGTGAGGTGGTTAATTAACTGGAATAGGTCAGCAGCCACTCTAGGTATTTATCCTCCTTGAAATGCTTTGTGTGCACTCACACTGCTGCTGTGTCACTGGGGCTGGGTTTGTTTAAAAGCAGCCTTGTAGTAGTTATAGCAGATTAGTCCTTAAACCCAGCTGGAGCCTTTGCACTTCAGTATAAAATCACATTTTTAACAAACCAGATCCTTATTTACTCATATGTTGAAGTATTGCATCCTCACTTATAAATAGAATCTGGTTTTATTGCTCATCTTGAAGTGAGTGACAAAGATTTTATTTAAAGATTAAAATTTATACCCTGCCTTCAAGCTTTCAGGAAACATGACTATTCTTAACCACTCAAGAATCACAGTGCTTAATATTTTATTTTAAAAGTATAAACATTTCTTTTTTTCTAGGGAATCACTTTAAAAATGAATGAGCTGAACCACTGCATTGTGGCAAGAATTATGCACGGAGGAATGATTCACCGGCAAGGTAATCACATCTCATGAAGAGTTTTGTCTTCAAACACAGTTATTTTAGATCCTTTTGTACAAACTGTGTACATTCTCCTGGTTTTGATTGCTGCTATTCCATAGCAGTGTCTCTCTGTGCCTGCACGGACTCCTGCTAACTGCTTTAATTACCTTCCAGTTGCAGATGTCTGCCAGTGTTTTGAGGTGAGGGCCCACTGTGTTTCATTTAGGTCTTAATTAGCATAATTACTATCTTATTACTGAGTATAGCTCAGCAAGAGATGGAAACACTAATAATTTCTGGAGTTGTACTTATATAATCCTCTGTTTAAAAAAAAAATCCTTACACAAGTAGTGGTACTTTCCCTTGCAAAAATGAAAGAGCTTTGTCCACAAAGTTCTTGAGGAGCTTTAGATTTTTGGTCTTGAGAATCACGAAAAAGGGGTTTGAAATAAAAATATTACTTGTGCCTAGATTCTAAATCTTTATTTTCAGTTTTCACTATCATAACAAATCCTGCAAACATGCTTTTTTTCCTCATCCCCAGTCTTCTTTTTGTCATTTTGTGTGTTCAGATCAGATGTCCAAAAGTAACTGGGTTTTGTCCTGCTTTAAACAGATGAACTTCCCTACTAGGTTGTTGGCTGCAAGTTTGGATTGCAACCATGAAAGGGTTACTTTAGGTTTTTTCAGACTGCTGTCTTTTTCTTGCAATGAAAACAAAAATTTCCCTAATTTTTCAGACCCAAGTTCCCTCTAGCCTACTGTTCTATTTTAAAAGAAAAAAGGTAATTGGGAAGACAAAACATATATTCACTTTGTCTCACTGATAGGGTAAAATCTGTCAGGAAGCAGGAAAGGCCAAAGTTTTAATATAAGCAAAGATGCAATTCAGAGAGAATTCTATATGTCTTTGGAGGACCTTCTGAATTGAAATTTATTTGGCTTCTGAAAGGGAGTTTTAAAAGGAAATTGCTCTAATATTCACAGGAACAAGGTTTTCTTCTAACTGTGCTTAGGTAGTGGGGGGGCTCTGCACAGTATTGCTTCACATGACTGTGTTCCATAATGGGGCCAATAAAGCTTTTAAAACCTTCTCAAACTGGGTAAAATATCCAACTGTGCCCATTAAAACTCTTGTTTTTAATTATACAGTATCTTTTACTTCTAAAGATTTGGGAAATTTAACCTATTCTCTGTGTGCTTCATCTAGCTAAGGTAGTGCTTCTGCACTAGGTAGAGTTTGAAAATGAGCTTTACTTCAGTGTTTCTGTAGTATGGTCATCTTTCTTTTTAATGCTTCTAATTCTGTTAGTGCTCTAGATGCCTCTTAGCTTCACTGCTTCATTCAGCATACCTGTATTTAGAATGTTTTTACTGAATAGAACAACACAAGTGTAATTTGACAGTGATCTCAAGCACCAGCTTTGAATCCTATTGGTAGGGCCTGTGCCTTCTATTGGTATTGGGGAGTGTTAGGTCATTTTTCTCTGCTGTCTCTTTTTGCTGTATGGAAATTGCCAGGCAATATCTGCAGTGTCTGGATAATAAATCTGCTGTGAGGGTTACAGGAACTGTATAATTTCAGGTCCAGCAATATTAAACACAAACTGTGCAATTCCCAGTCACAAAATTGTAGCTGCTGTGAACTTTCCTCCTGTCTCTAGGCCAGCTCTGTGTAGTCCTGGTGATTGAAATTGTTCTTATTCCAAAGAGTTGAAATGGGAGGAAAGGCTTTTAAAGATTCCATTTACTCACACTTTCCAGAGCATTCAATAAAAATGAAACACCAGTGTCAGTCATTAAAAATTGTCTGTCTGTTGTTGACATGTCTGCCAAATGTCCATTCTTTATTCCCAGTTTTTATGTACACTTCTCCTTACAGTCATGAACATAACAATATTCACTTCTGTTAGCGTGACAGAAATGGGAAATGCTGCATAAAAGGGGATTTTATTTGATACAGGGATGTTACTGAATCTGAGTCTCAGTTCAATATGTAATTCCATCAGTTTTATGTTTTGAATAATATCAGAGAATCTTTATAGTATTCCAGACCATATGCTGGTTTTGATTCAATATTATTGTTAATAACAAAAACATGTTTTTCCTGTTTACTTAGAAGATGCCTGGGCATCTCTTGCTTTGTATTCACTGCACTCTGAAAGACAGATTTGAAGCTAATACAAAGTCCTGTTTTAGCAAAAAAAATGTTTTAATGTTGTTTTCTGTTTATGTCTTTGTATGAATATTAGTGCTGTGTTATAATTATTTCAATTTGTAGAAACATGTCCTGAGGTGATTGTGTGTTTGTTAACTCTGCAGGTACGCTACATGTAGGGGATGAAATTAGAGAAATAAACGGAATCAGTGTGGCAAATCAAACTGTAGAACAACTACAAAAAATGCTTGTAAGTGCCTGAAGTCTTCCTCATGTCCTCTATAAAAGTGCCTGTCTTATTTAGTCAAAACTTTTGTGTAATTGTGTTCTAACTTCCCCTTTTTCTTGTGTTCTTGGTAGACTACATGTCCATGCAACAAAAAGTTCTTTCAATTTATAACTGTTTGGCTTACAGTTACTGATGTTACAAATCTAAAAAACGTTACTTTGAGCTCAGACAGTCTGTCTTTTTCCAGGAAAACTCCACCTTTGACCTTGCTAGTAGAGTCTGCTTGATATTTCCATAACACTTGTTAATTTTTCTGCATGCAACACTAAGCTTGACATCTTGGATGGTATCACTAATCCTAGACAAGCTTCAAGGGAAATAGCATTTTTTTGGGATCACAGTAAGCCAGCCAAAGAGAGAAAGGGGAGAACTTTGAGATCTCTTGAAGTGATCTGCTCACATTTCTGCCCAGATCAAGTCCTGCAGTTGTCAACCATGTGTTCATGAGTACTCAGATTGCCATTTAAGAAAATATGTTGTCACAATCTGCTGCTATTCTAGAGTTACTACTTGTTATAAGTATTCTTATACAGTAGTAAACACAAAGTAGCCAACCCCATGTTCTGTTTTGATGGAAGACTATTTTTGAAATTCCTACCTTCAGTGCAGTAAAATGCAGCTTCCCAGAAACTGAATACAGTTTTGCTATTTAACATGTCTGATGAAAGGGAAGAAAATGCCACTTTGGTAGAAAAGACTGTAGATTACAAGAATATAGCTACAAAGAAAAGGTTGAAATGGAAGAGGCCTACACATCTCTGCATCTCTCACATAAAAATACAGTTCTGGATTCTAGGCATTCAAAACTTGGTCAGGTGAACAAAGTGGTAATGCATGTTCATGCTTTAGATTAATGAGGACAATTTGACTGTTTGTTTATGTGTGATCTGACAATTTATCCATAGCATTTTAGCTTTTCANACAAAGATAACGGAACACGAGTAGGTCCCACCTACCTACTCAGCCCTGCCTTCATATTCATCTCATCAGCACCTTAACTAACTCTTTACAGCCTGTTAAAGAAAAAAAAAAAATAGGAAAGGGGATCCTCAACTTATACATTTTAAGTCCCTTTAAAATATGACCATTTAAACTCATACTTCAGTAAGTCTATTAAAGTTCCTAAGCTGAGGAACAATCCTCTTTTTTAGGCTTTAAACATTATATTGCTGCTTTGGGCTGTTAAGGGTTAATTGAAAAACCTGTTTCTNTCCTGGTGATTGAAATTGTTCTTATTCCAAAGAGTTGAAATGGGAGGAAAGGCTTTTAAAGATTCCATTTACTCACACTTTCCAGAGCATTCAATAAAAATGAAACACCAGTGTCAGTCATTAAAAATTGTCTGTCTGTTGTTGACATGTCTGCCAAATGTCCATTCTTTATTCCCAGTTTTTATGTACACTTCTCCTTACAGTCATGAACATAACAATATTCACTTCTGTTAGCGTGACAGAAATGGGAAATGCTGCATAAAAGGGGATTTTATTTGATACAGGGATGTTACTGAATCTGAGTCTCAGTTCAATATGTAATTCCATCAGTTTTATGTTTTGAATAATATCAGAGAATCTTTATAGTATTCCAGACCATATGCTGGTTTTGATTCAATATTATTGTTAATAACAAAAACATGTTTTTCCTGTTTACTTAGAAGATGCCTGGGCATCTCTTGCTTTGTATTCACTGCACTCTGAAAGACAGATTTGAAGCTAATACAAAGTCCTGTTTTAGCAAAAAAAATGTTTTAATGTTGTTTTCTGTTTATGTCTTTGTATGAATATTAGTGCTGTGTTATAATTATTTCAATTTGTAGAAACATGTCCTGAGGTGATTGTGTGTTTGTTAACTCTGCAGGTACGCTACATGTAGGGGATGAAATTAGAGAAATAAACGGAATCAGTGTGGCAAATCAAACTGTAGAACAACTACAAAAAATGCTTGTAAGTGCCTGAAGTCTTCCTCATGTCCTCTATAAAAGTGCCTGTCTTATTTAGTCAAAACTTTTGTGTAATTGTGTTCTAACTTCCCCTTTTTCTTGTGTTCTTGGTAGACTACATGTCCATGCAACAAAAAGTTCTTTCAATTTATAACTGTTTGGCTTACAGTTACTGATGTTACAAATCTAAAAAACGTTACTTTGAGCTCAGACAGTCTGTCTTTTTCCAGGAAAACTCCACCTTTGACCTTGCTAGTAGAGTCTGCTTGATATTTCCATAATGCTTGTTAATTTTTCTGCATGCAACACTAAGCTTGACATCTTGAATGGTATCACTAATCCTAGACAAGCTTCAAGGGAAATAGCATTTTTTTGGGATCACAGTAAGCCAGCCAAAGAGAGAAAGGGGGGAACTCTGAGATCTCTTGAAGTGATCTGCTCACATTTCTGCCCAGATCAAGTCCTGCAGTTGTCAACCATGTGGTGTTCATGAGTACTCAGATTGCCATTTAAGAAAATATGTTGTCACAATCTGCTGCTATTCTAGAGTTACTACTTGTTATAAGTATTCTTATACAGTAGTAAACACAAAGTAGCCAACCCCATGTTCTGTTTTGATGGAAGACTATTTTTGAAATTCCTACCTTCAGTGCAGTAAAATGCAGCTTCCCAGAAACTGAATACAGTTTTGCTATTTAACATGTCTGATGAAAGGGAAGAAAATGCCACTTTGGTAGAAAAGACTGTAGATTACAAGAATATAGCTACAAAGAAAAGGTTGAAATGGAAGAGGCCTACACATCTCTGCATCTCTCACATAAAAATACAGTTCTGGATTCTAGGCATTCAAAACCTGGTCAGGTGAACAAAGTGGTAATGCATGTTCATGCTTTAGATTAATGAGGACAATTTGACTGTTTGTTTATGTGTGATCTGACAATTTATCCATAGCATTTTAGCTTTTCAAACTTGGACTATGATGTTTTCCTTTCTAGCATTAACAATTTGGAGATTTTTCCCTTCAGTGTTAGTCTCAAAGTGCTTCTTTTTTTGCAGAGGGAAATGCGTGGAAGTATTACCTTCAAGATTGTGCCAAGTTATCGCACGCAGTCTTCATCCTGTGAGGTAATGAGTTTAATGACCCATCCCCTTTCTTCCTCAGTCCTGTAACTAACTGCCTGCTGATGGCTGAATGTTACTGCTTTCTGGGAAATTGTTTCTGCCTGTCCTGTTAGATCGCACACCAATTTTACAACAAAGATAACGGAACACGAGTAGGTCCCACCTACCTACTCAGCCCTGCCTTCATATTCATCTCATCAGCACCTTAACTAACTCTTTACAGCCTGTTAAAGAAAAAAAACAATAGGAAAGGGGATCCTCAACTTATACATTTTAAGTCCCTTTAAAATATGACCATTTAAACTCATACTTCAGTAAGTCTATTAAAGTTCCTAAGCTGAGGAACAATCCTCTTTTTTAGGCTTTAAACATTATATTGCTGCTTTG
>WEZZ01034440.1:10688-24754 GCA_013400585.1 Chloropsis cyanopogon
AAGTAACATAAATTTTAAAATTTGAATTTCACAAAACTTCCTGGCTTTTACTTTGCTTTATTTTTTTCATGTCAAGAATGATCTGTCCATGGCTTACATAAAATAGTTACAATATTTATTAATTTTATTGTAGAACATTTAATTAATGAGTAAAACTCTCTTAAAATATACTTTGGAGCTTTTCTACTTGGAAAAAAAAGGGAAAGTTAGATGAAGAAAACAAAAATAATTCAAATTTTTAATATATGAAAATATTATTGTTACAGCCCTGGAAACAATCTTTTTTTAACATTTAAGATATCCAGTTTATTTAAAGAAATTTATTTGAAAACTATATCATTAAGCATTTTAAGTCTAATGTAGCTGAAAAGTTTATTTTTTTTTATTAGAATGAACAACTTTTTTTCCTGTTAGCATTTTGAACTATACTTTCTGCATACATTACTGACTTGAATTCTTCATTTCCTAGGTTTTTTCCTATTTTTGAAATATTTCATTAAGGTATTTTTTCAAGTAATTTGTGTAATTCCTCTTCTCAAAATTTCTATAAACTTCTTTTGTTGTTACTATTGCTTTATTCTAATCATGCTTGATTTGATTTGTTTTCCCCTGTAAGAAATATTTTTCTGCTTTCAGAACAGGCATTTAGACAGACACATATGATTAGCAGCATGCCATAGAAATTAAAAGGTCATTTTTTTAACAAAAACTACTTGACTCACTAAGAAGCTTTTTTTCTACTGCCCCCACTCCTATGCTGTCGAATTCTAATTTGTCACAGTTGCCATAAACGCCATTTGGGAATCCAGTCAGTGTCTAGGGTGAAAACCAGACTGCTATGCCTCCTTTAGTTCATGTCCTGTTAGATGCCCTCTGAACAGGCACTTATGTATGGCTGTTACCTTGAGGAAAACAATGAGGCAGAGAAAGGATGGCAGAAGTGAACTTAGTTTCTCTGTTATGTTCTAATGTTTGTGGTGTACATCAGCATTGGAAGTTACAGATTATGCCAGCAAAATTCATCATTGAGAACTGAGCATAGCCCGTGAGTACACCACCAGCCAAAAGTATGAACTCCTATGTGTGCTAAAATAGTCATGCATTATTACTTACATTCAGACTTATGATTTGACTTACTTTCACTGTCATCTTTTGTGTGTAGCATGTGCAGTATGATCTGAAACTTAAGGCTTATTTCCACACTTAAATTTTGATCTACTTATTCTAATAATTTCATCTTGTAATATCGTGAATATGAATGCTATGGAGTTAGTACAAGTAAAAATGTGTTTTCTACACAATTTTCCAGTGATTAAAAGAGATTGTAGTAGTTTTTAATTTCTACATGCAAGCATTTCTTAATTCTACAAGGCTGGGAGAACACTGAATTTTATGATCCTTATAGGTCCCTTCTGTCCCTAACCATTCTGTGATTCTGTGATTCTGTGATTCTGTGATTCTGTGATTCTGTGATTCTGTGATTCTGTGATTCTGTGATTCTGTGATTCTGTGATTCTGTGATTCTGTGATTCTGTGATTCCTTCTCATAGAAACACACTGCTTTTTGGGTCACAATATTTCCCCTAATCCTTGGGTTCACTCTCTTCCATAATTACACAGGGAACACTGCAGAAAGTGTGACTAGGTTAATTCGTATGTTATCAAGAATTTTTTTGCTTTAGAAAGGCTAGATGCGACCCAGAGACCACATGAATATCAGATAGATTGTAAAACTTGAGCCATGTAAATGGCGACATTTATGGCTGTGTTTAATGTATTTCATGAGGCAGAAACATTAAACTCATCTCTGTATCTCAGCATTTTTCTCTTTCCATAGATTCCAAAGTGTAACCTGCCATCAAATATTAAAAAAATAAAATTTTCTTGCAAATGTAGCAAATTACCCTTAACTGGAATGATCAAAGCTGGGTACATTTGCATGGTTTCTCTGCTGAAATTATTTATTCAATAAAATCCACAAAGTCATAACCAAGGGCTCTCATACTTAAATTCTCTTCATTAAGCATTGCATTTTATGGCCTAAAAATGTTTTCAGCTGAATTTGTATAAAATGACTGCACATATGTGGCTAGTCAAGTAGATCTAGTTTGAAAAAACAACAAAAGCCACAACATTCCCTGTGGTGATCAACAAATAGTTATTCAAGGCTTGTCTTCTGCTAGAAAAAAAGTCATTCTTTAATGTAATTTAATATCATATTTCATCAAAGTCTAAGAAATTCCAAAATACATTGGTTTTGAGTTTGCATTTTTCTCAACTTGCATAAATCTTGATGTTTCTTCCACTTCCTCTATTGTCTTCTGTCTCACCAAATTAGTTTTGGTTTTTGGATAGTTCCTCCAGGTTCCAACTTCCTTATTCAGTCCTTGGACTGTTAACTTCAGACTCTTCTCAAACCAGTTCCCTTTCTCAAACTGATACCCTAACAAACTGCCTCAGCCTTACACTTTGTGTTTTTTTCTCTCATCTTCTGAGAGGAAACATGACCTAATAGTCGTCAACAATATTCTTCCAGTTACTGCTCTTTGTGAGAACATGCTCCAAGTTTGTGTAATTGAATTGAAACAAAAATGGTTACTGTCACATTTAACAATTTTGGGAGTTTAACCAAAATGTTAATAGTTAGATTAGAAACATAGAATAATTAGGTTGGAAAGTAACTCCAAGGTCATCAAGTCAGACTTTTGGCTAAATACCACCTTGTCATCTAGAACATAGCACAAATACAAAACTAAGCATTAAGCATAGCACTTCCAATCATTTCTTGAACGCTTCCATATGACTAAATCATCTCCCTGGGCAACTTACTCCAATGCTTAATCACTCTTTCAGTGGTTTGTTTTGTTTTTTTTTTTCTAATATTAAATCTGTACTTTCCCTGGTGTAACTTGAAATTTCCTCTTGTCACTTGTTATCTTAGAAAAGAGGCTGACCCTAACCTTCCTACAAACTCCTTTCAGGTAGCTGTAGAGAGCAATAAGGCCACTTTTGACCTCCTCTTCTCCAGGCTAAACAACCCCAGCTCCCTCAGGCACTCCTTGTAAGGCTTGTGCAGACCCTTGACCAGCTTTGTTGCCCTTCTCTGGACCTGCTCCAGCACCTCCAAATTTTTCTTGTAGTGAGAGGCCCAGAACCTTACCCAGAACTCGAGGTGTGGCCTCACCTGTGCCAAGTGCAGCAGAACAATGACTTTCCTGGTCCTGCTGGATATTGCTGATACAGGCCCGGGTGCCATTGTCCTTCCATCTCTCCTGGCTCATATTCAACCACGGTTACTCAGCACCACCAGGTCCTGGGCATTCTGGGAATTCTGCCAGGCAGTATTCCAGTCGCTCTTCTCCCAGTCTGTAGACTTGCATGGGGTTGTTGTGACTCAAGTTTAGGACCCAGCTGTTCACCTTATTGAACTTGATACTTGCTGGCCTTGACCCTTTAATCCAGAGTGTCCAGATCCCTCTACAGAGCCTTTCTCTCCAGCAGATCAACACTGTCACCCACGTTGTCTGCAAAATGCCTGAGGGTAAACTTCATACAGCTGACCATTTTGAGTCTAAAGATAATCAGGAAGTACCTTGTCTCTGCTGTGTTCCCAGGGATCTGTTTCTATTCATGCAATCACCATGCATAAATTTCTCATTTGTAAGGTTGTGATTGCAATGCCCCATATTTCACAGATGTGTTGTTATGGTAACTGAATCAAAAGGAAAACTTAAATGGGTACAAGGAGAGTCAAGTAGGTATCTTAAAAAAAAAATAAAAATAAATAAAATTAAAACCAGATTTATTTCTCCAGATAAAGACATGGGCTTAGCAAATGGGAATGGTGAGGAAAGAACAGAAACAGATATGATGTGCCATGTGAACAAAATGCTGACTCAGGAAACAAAAGGTTTCAGAAAACTAGGTGGGCAGCTTAGGCTAGCCCCTACGGCAAAACTAATTTGCCTGAGCGATACTTGTACAGCAGAAAATGCAACCTGACATTGACCTTGTCAGTATTGCAGTCACAATGTTTTTACAAGGAAAAAAATCCTTGAAATATGGATTTCAGTAGAATGAAAACACATGGTATCCTTCCACATACTGCAATTTTCTTCTTTTTCTGCGTAAACTAGGCATGAGAAACAAAAGGGATTTCCATTTTTCAGATTTCTGCTTTCTATAGGAGTGGAGAATCAATGAATACACTTTTATGAGGTTTTTTCCAAGGTTTTTATATAGCAGAGGCTTAGTCAACATTTATCAGTGCTCAGTAACCTCCCACACCTCTTTTTTAGTCTTGTATAGTAGGGACGCAAATTTCTGCCCTTTCTTATTGCTGCACTACACTCATAGAATAATTTTAAAATAGAAGGAACAGAAAAAAAAAAAAAACAAACAAACAACAAAAATAACATCAACAAAACAAATAACCCCCCCCAAAACTCCCAAATAAAACAACAACAAAAGAGTCCCCAGAATCCTCAAGAATCTTGCAGATGAAGCTGCAGTACTCTGACAGCACTACCACTGTGGTAGAATAGACTACAAAGTAAAACATTATTCCTGCACAGGACACTAAAAAAGATAAGCGTTTTTCTTGCAAATGAGGTGGAGATAGTACAAGATAGTAAGTCCTACTTAACCGCAGTCCCTTTGTTCTTCCTGTCTTTGCTTCTCCGTTAGAAACCTTTTCAAAATTTCTCATTATGAAGATATGTATTTCAGATGATGTATGGCTCCTTGTGTGAGATCTTTGGGAAGTTTACAAATACACCAGTGCAGATTTGCTCCCACTGCTCACACATCCATGCCTTGAGGGTCAAGGAGAGGAATGGTAAATGGGAAATAGCTCAAGAAACCTATCTTTATACTTCAGACAGGATGGTATTGTCACTAGGTACTTGATATGATGAGACAGTTCCTCGTATCCACATCAGCTTATAGGGTTGGAAGAGAGAAACATAAAAATGTTTTTTCTGCATGATTATGCCTAGAAGCATAATTATTCTTCTGACTTTTTTTTATACTGGTCTACAAAACTGGAAGTCACATCACTTTTACACTATTAGGCATTAGGTTTGCCTTGCAAGGTTTTGGTTGGAGGGAATGCAGGGGTTGTTTCTGTGAAAACTTGTCAGAAGCTCCCCCTGTGTTTAAAAGAGCCAATGCTATCTGGGCTCGAGGCTGAGCTTATCAGTGATGGTGGCAACACCTCTGTGATGATAGAGTTAGAAAAACGGAGGTGTCAAAAATTGAAGAAAAAAGAACACCCTGAAGAGAGCAAGAATATGTGAAAGAAACAACCCTGTAGGCACCAAGGTTAGTGAAAGAGGAGAGAGAGAAGGTGCTCCAGCTGCCTGATGAGAGATTCCCCTGCTGTGTTGAAGACCATGGTGAAACAGACTGTCCCCTCTGCATCCCATGGAAGTCCCTGGGGGAGCAGATATCCCTCTGCAGGCTGTGGATCCCATGTAAAAGCAGATGGATGCCTGAAGAAGGCTGGGACCCGATGGGAAGCCCACACTGGCGTAGATTGTGGCCCTGTGGAGAGAGGAGGGCACACTGGAGAAGTTTGCTGGAAGGTCCCTGAGAGGGACGGATGTTTATGAGCAGTTTATGAAGAAGGGAAGGACCCAGGTTGAAAAACTTCAGGGAGGACTATCTCCCATGGGAGGGACCTGACACTGGAGTGGAAGGAGGGTTTGAGGAGTCCTCCCCTGGAGGAAGAAAGAGTGGCAGAGCCTGATGATGAACTGACAGATGACTGCAACTCTGATGAACTGACTGCAACCTCCATTTCCCATCCCCCTGCACCAATGGGACAGAGCAGATAGAGGGAGTGAAGTTGAACATGAGAAGAAGGGAGGGTGGGGGGAAGATTTACCTTTTATTTTTCATTACTCTGATTTTGATTGGTGATAAAATTAAACTAATTTCCCCAAGGCAAGTGTGTTTTGCCAGTGACAATGGTTGATGAGGGATCCTTCCTTGTCCTTAGCTCATGAGCCTTTTGTTATGTTTTCTGTCCCCTGTCCAGCCAAAGAGGGGAGTCACAGAGTGGCTTTGATGGGCACGTGATGCCCAGCCAAGGTTAATCCAGCACACTGTGTTTCAACATGTTCAGGGTCAATGAGCAGAAAAATCACTCTGAAAGTCCTTAACCAGTGTTCCTTATAGAAATGAAATAAAAGCTGCCCATACTTACATGGCCAATCTTCTATGCTGGCCTATGAGCGCCTTTAGGTTGGTGACCTGGGTTTATTTACTGTTTCATATTTAAAGCTTTAAGTTTACAGCGGAATGAAAACACAGCATGAGATACAAATGACTTTCTGTGGAAAGAATTATTTGTCCACATCTCAGATTAAATAGTAAATGTTGATCACCAAAGAGGTACAGCAATTCTTACTTTTAGCTTTAAGGGAGTTGATTTGACCCAATTTTATTTAGTTACTTACTAAATTATCCACATCATTTACCTGTTTAAAGAACTTGTTTCCTTGGATAAAATTCCTCTGGCCTAATTTTGTATTTAAAAATGCTTAAGGCTTCCAAAAGGTGATTTGTATCATCCTATGATAATTATTCAAAATAGAACAGCTAAATCACACTTCAGTCATGATTATTTTTCTTCATTGACTTTAAGTGGACATTTGATGACTTAGTGACACTTTAATGGCTAATTTGCAGACTTCTGAAACTAGGTAAGATGAATAACATGTACAGTATATAACCAATGCATTTTACAATGAATGCATACTAAATATGTGTGTTATCAATCAAATCCAACCCAAATTGCAAGAACACAGGTGATATTTCTTATAGTATCATGGTTCTCTGTATCCACTTTTAAGTTCTGTCTTTGATTATTACCCTCTTATTCTACCCAGTAGTAGGTATCTTGTTCATTTAACTAGCTCCTGTGAACTAGCATCTTCCTCTTTCCTTACCTTCCCTACATCTTCAACCATCACTTTACTGAACATCTACAGACCACTTTTTATCCTTATACAAATTTCATGACCTGTCTGTGAGTCTGTAAGTCCTCCAACTTTACCAGATTCCTTGTTCTTTTTTTGTTTCCCTAGGGTCCCTCTATACTTCTTTTCACTTATTCTGTGTCTCTCAGTCATAAGGTTCAAGTGGAGAGCAAGACAGGTAACTTGAGAGACATCTTCTTTATCTTTTACCAGCTGCACTGTTGTCAGGGGTAGCTTCAGGCCCTGTATGAAATAAGTTCCCCAGTGGGAGGTGGGAAAAAGAAGCACCTACCATTGTATTTGAACCTTCAAACAACTGAGTGGTGCTGCAATCTTGAGCAAGGTTGAAGTCTACAGTAATTTAAATAGTGTCTGTGTCGGGCAGTTCACTTGAACAACTCTGTCCAAGAATAAGAGCATTCAAGAGTACATTTTGCTTAAGCATACAGGTTTTTATCTCAGTGAGTAATGTCATTATATATTGAAACTGTGTGCATAAGTTTCCATTTTGTTACATGTGACATAAAAAAAACCAAAACAACGAAAGACCAAACCTGAATCAAACTGTTATGTTTTAAATAGTATTTAAAGATACCTTTTTTTTTTTCAGCTGCCATCTTGCAAAGCAATATATATCCAAAGCAGAAAGTTTCTACAGAAGGGCAAACCAAAGGAAAAAGTCCACTATCGTTGCTGCTGCTTTTGCCTTGTGTATGCAAAAAAAAATTCATCTGACGCTTGAAAAAGTGTTGCATCCTCTATTTTATGCCTTTTCCCCCTCCCCCCCCCTTTTTATAAGTTGTCCCTAACCTCCCTTATATTAATCCCCCACATAGCACAGTCCTGTATACCTACTCCCCTTTTTCCCTTATACAAGGAATTGTTCCTCCCCCTTTCCCCAACCCACCACCTGTCAATCCCTACCAAACCTACCCATTTGCCCAGATACTTCTGTGTCAGTTATGCATTGTTCAGTAGCTGATTTGCTGTTAAGTTATGCTATATGCCCACAGCTTATCTTATTAGTTGTTGTATCTTCGGTTCCACCCTTGTCTCCACCCTCAGTGTACCCTCATTGGTTGTAACTGTATCTTTGTGTAGTCTCCACCCCAGTATTTAAGTTGCTGCATTTTCATTGTAAGCGCTTTTTTGGCTTGGCTTTTTAAGCTTTGCTTTTTAGGCTTTGCCAATTAGCCCTCTCTCTAGCCCTTTGTCTTTCCCCTTCCTAAAGAAATAAAGTACCTTTGGGAAAACACAAAGACATTGGGCCTCCCTCTACTCCTTTTGCCTCTGCGCCTCGCTCCGTGTCTGCGCTGCACACGCCGAAGCCCCCGACCCCGCCCCCAGAGAGAGCCGCAGCTGGGAGCTCAGGGTCTGCCGGGGGAAGATTGTCGCGCCTCCGTTAAGCGCTCGTACCATCATAAAGAAGCGCGTTACGACAAAAAAGAATTCAACCTCTGATAACTACTGGATTATGGAGGAAAAAGGAGTGCCCAAAACCCACAAAAGTAGCAATATTTGAATTCAAACATCAGATGGATTTGTACTAGGTAAAAAAGATGTATTAGTCGCAATATTTAGGATATATGATGCTCTGATGAGAGAGGCAACAGACCCGTATTATTGACTTAATGGTGGATGACAGTAGTGTTAAATCTGGCATTTGATCATTGAAAAATTTAACTAACATAAACCCAATATTTTCACTGTTAATATGACTTATTTTCACACAGAAATTCCTCCTAAAAAAAACCAAGCCCAAACAAAAAAAAACCTACACATCACTAACTTATTTTTTAAGTAATATTGAAGGGTATTTTTCTTATATGCTTATGAAGTAGGAATATTTATTAAGTCTACTTCTACGAATATTATATAAAAATGCATATTTCCTTTTTTAATAACTTGTTTAATTTTTTGTTTCCATTTATGGATATGAAACAGAGGATTTCTCTTCTATTTCTACATCTTCTACTGCATCCATGTCTTATCCTGTCTGTATTAAATTACTTGTTCCTTTCACCATTTTCCAGCCTAAATTCTTATTACAATGGGTTTATCTATGGGTTTTTCAAATACATTTCTTCCTCCTTTTGATCTGAGGAGAGTGAAACTTTCTCTAGTTCTTTCTATTGTTATTCAACATATGGGTTACATCCATGAATTTCTATATTCCTAAAAGCTCATTATCCTGAAGGGTTTTCATGCTTTATTTGAATTCAACCATGCCATTGATCATACTGATGGGCAGATATTTACAAAGCACTAGTTCTAAAACTTGAAGTAAGAAAACAATTTATGGTTAAATTTTTAAAAAATAACTATTTTATTCCAGTATTTTTCTTCAATCTCAGATGATTGCAGATTACATTTGAGAAAGTTCCATTTCTTGTTATATTCTTAGACAATTTAATTTAACAGCTACAACTCTGCAAACTTAGTTTAGCTAAATTACACCTTAAGCCCAGAATAAAATTTGAAGGCTTAAATATGTGAATTATAAACCAAGCAAGAAATACAAAATAAAAAATGAAGGGTGTGAGGAAAATTAAGAAGCTTGTCATTCTTATTCTTCTTCCTTGTAAAGCTAGCAAATTTTTAAGTTAATGGTAGTTCTCAGCCAGATAAAATCAAGTTGCCAATCACAGAAACAAAATAGTTTAAGGGCTTTCTTTATAGAATCTAGCATTATGCTTGAAACTCTCCAATGATCCTTGTCAACTTGTTTTACTTTTAAGATACTTTTCCCCTTTTTATTTTCATTAGATTTAGCTCTGAGTTTGAACCTCATTTAGCCAAACAAAATTTCAGACTAACAGTGGAATTCAAAAGGATGTGGAGAGGAATAGTTTTGGTGTGGTGTTTTGGTGGGTTTTTTGGTTTGTTTGTTTCTGGGTTTTTTTTCCCTGTTAATCATAATTGTATTTTATTTTACATGTCTTATTTTGGTGCTTTTTTACCTATACTGGTACTTCCCAGGGTCAAAGGCAGAATGTCAGTTTTTCAGAGTGATCATCTGAACTGACATGAAATACATTTTAATGAAAAATCATTTATCATGAAAGCAGTGTCAGATTTTAAAATCAGACTCCCATCATTATCCTTCCTACTGCTCTTGTCTCCAAATATTTTTCCAAGTGTTTTTATAATTCATTTTAAATCATTCAATAATTTAAGTTTTTTTTTTTCACTAAAATTCCAGATGCTAGAAAAGCTTTCTATCTACATCTATAAGCTGTCCCAAATTTATTTTCATTGTTCATATGCAGTCTCCCACTTTATAGGTTTAATCTGTAACTAGTCCTATATCCAGCAGAGAAGGCAGGCACAGGCAGAGTTTGATTCCCTGCACCTGCAATTCTTTCCTCATCTTCTTAGCCTTGTGTTTTGATAAACTTCAGTATTCAGACAAAAGGGCTATTAAATATCTGCTTCATATTTTGATTTTCTTTGTTCTTTTGTTTCTCAAAGTTCCATTGTAATTTTTCTTTTAACATATCTCTAAAGTATCTCTTTCTTCTGAGGATTATGGCAAATGCTAATCCAACTTGGGTATTGAAAATGACCTAATATAACAGTTTGGAATGCTTCCAGATGAAGAAAATCTCATTCTTCTAGTCTCTATATATTTCGTTTCAGAATGTTATCTGTCGCAGAAGAGGCCTTTGATCCACCAGTTAGAGCTGCATTTTTTGTTTTGCTAGCTAATTTTTGCAGGTAATTTTATAATTTATTCTGTTGTCATTTTTCCTATGTAGTATACCGCAGCTGGTAGGTATATATAAAAATACCTACCTATCCTCTCTGTGTCAGAGTTGTGTACTTGTAGCTGGTCAGATTTAATGGAAATTAGTTTTGTCATGAAGAACCCAAACATTTTCAAAGCAAAGTAACTTTTCACAGGCTTGATAACAAACAAAACAAACCCACTAACCAAACAAACCACAAATTGCCTGAAGTTTGTAGAATCTCAGTAAGAATCACAGAGAGTTTGGGTTGGAAGGGACCGTAAAGTTCCAACCTACCTGCCAGTGATAGGGACATCTTTCAAAAGATCAGGTTTCTCAAAGCCCCATTCAACATGGCTTTGAACACCTCCAGAGGTGGGGCATCCACAACTTCTCTGCACCTCACAACTCTTATCATAAAAATGTCTTCTCTATGACCAATATAAATCCACCCAGTTTCATATTAAAGCCACTGAAAAAAAGGTATTCTGCCATCTGGTTTTCATGTGACTATAAAACCATATGTCATAAACTTGAATTTTCAGTTTGTATCTATGCTCGTCTTCATGCACATAAATTTTTGTGTCATATAATCAGTTAAGCAGGAAAGCAGATATCTCAGTCTCACCACCAAGATTTTGCTTTAGGTGGTAGTCACTCACCAGATTTGCTGCTGCTTAACTGATTTAGATCAGCAATTTTCAGGCAACATCATTTCTCTAGCAATTCACTACTTTCATACATGGTCTCACGATTCCTCTAGGTAGAGTTAACTTGGATGTATAAGGCCTTAGGCTGCTTCTGCAGAACCTCAAATTTAGGTGTACTCATCCCATGCATTATGTCTTTTATTCTTGAGGCAACGTTCCTATTGTTACTATTATTATTATAATTATTATTACTCACATCTACATTACAAAAATAAATTGGGTGGAGAGGAGGTGGCTATTTTTGGTTTGGTCTTTTTCTTGCCTTATTTCACAAGGCAGCTGTTGGCTCTTTACAGATACCATACTTCCTATTTGAATCACCTGAAGATCCCATCCCATTAATGACTACAACCCACAGGTTTCAGATAAATGTGGAGAGACATGGGTATTTCTATTTTCAGGTAGAAAGTTCTTCATATCTAGACAACTGTAGGACAGTTTGTCCGTGAGGATGGTTTGTCCATCGATGATGAAAGATTTAAGCCCTAATTCACCTTTTGTTTGTTTAGCTCTTCACTGACTTTGGTGTCTGCAAAGATGTTTGTCTCGTATATTCTCACTCCTCTCTCTATGAGCTGTTGAAAGACAGTTTTTTACCCTTTCTCAAAGATTTTGTTACAGAGGCGCTGACTGACTGAGCTTTGGCCAGTGGCAGGTTCATCTAAGAGCTAGCTGGAGCTGTCTTTCTCCAAAATAGGGGCAGCTTCTGTTCTCTTCTCATGGGTGCCACGTCTGCAGGACCTCCACTACTAAAATTTTGACATGTAAACATTATATCCACCTACCCATGTGCCAATAAACCTCACCTCTGCCCCTGGGAAGGTGATGGAGCAAATCTCCTAAAAGCCATTTTCTGGCAGCTGAAAAATAGTAAGGTGATTGCAAACAGTCACCATAGATTTACCAATAAAAAATTGTGCTTAAGTAACAACACAGTCTTTTATGTGAGACTTCTGGTGACATGGATAAGCGTGGGCTGGCAATCAGAATTCAGAAGTAGTAATCAGCAGGTACAAAGTCCAGCTAGAGGTCAGTTAACAGCATTTTCCCTCGAGTATCAATAATGGGGCCAAACTTTTTATTAATGCTGTGTGGGATGCGATGAGTGTATTCCAGGGAGGAAACACCAAATTTTTCAGAGTAGTCAATATGGGAGGGCATGAATGTTATTCTGAGGGACCTGAACAGACTAGAAAATGGACTTACAGAAACATTGTGAAATTTAATAAAGATAGACATTAAGTCAAGCATTTGGAATATACTAACCGTATGCAATGGTACAACAAGTGGATGTGTCACGTTTTCAGCGAGGACAAATATGATATCTTTGACAAATACAATTTTTTACAGGCTGATGAAATTCAAAGAAGCTGCTAAAAATAAAAAAAATGCAAATACAGTGAAAAATCTGAGAAATACTAAGTCATTACGCATAAAGGGAAAATATATGAAGTCATTCTCTAAAATATTTTATTTAGTTAGTTTTTGAGGTTAAATGGTGAGGCATTTAATTAAATCAATTAAAAGAAAAAATGTGTTTTTCTTTTTTATTGATTCTAAGCAGTAAGAAAACATCCTAATTTATCTCATTCATGAAGTTGTTAAATTGGCTGCCCAATTAGTTATAGGGCAAATATCTAGACAGAAGAACATCAGCATGGGTTTGGCCAGGGATAATGTTATTTAGCTGTGCATTTGATATATGGTTACTGATATTGCTTTATTCTTTCCCTTGAGTATCAAGAATGATTAACAAAGGAGGCAGGATGCAGGTTTCATTATTGATTACATTGTCTCCAACTCTGCACACAGATTTCTTTTCCCCAGTTTATAATAGCAATAATTACCTTATTAAAAGAATTTGAGAAGGATTAATGTAATTGAATGGCTAGGCTTGATAAGCCTTTTCAACTAAGATTTTAGTTGCCAACTCATCTCCAAGAAATGCTCCAACTTTCTTTTTGTGAATATTTAGGTTCATCTTTTAGATTGCTGAAAAAGTGGCTTTACAACTTCTACCAGCACCTTCATTTAAATGGGGCAAAAAAATGACAGAGACTCATCTCAAACACATCTAACACATCAGCCCCTGTTTCCTGATTATTCACAAAATTGCTATTTCCCAAGGCAATATATATAATTTACTATGAGGAAATGACAACATTTTCCTTCCACTTCTCAAATAAGTAATTTTCTGTTTAAATGGAACTGAAAGCAACATCAGACTAATAGAATTGATAGAAAAAAGGATTGATGCATTTTCTGGAAAATAAGGGATCATTCATACAAAATCCAGCTGAAACCTTCAAAGAGGAAGCAAGAGGAAGATGGATATATTTCCTCAAGGATATTAATGATAGGAATCAGTGCCGAGCAAGGGGAAGTTTCCCAAGGATGAAATTCTAGAAGAACATGTCTTGCTGCTACTCTGCTTTAACCTGCAGGTAATTGTTCTATAAACACATACAGAATCATAGACTATCCTAAATTAGAAGGGAGCCACAAGGATCATCAAAACCCAACTCCCAGCCCTGCATAGGACAGCCCCAAGAATCACACCATATGCCTGAGAGAATTGTCTGTAAGGCTTGGTGTTCTGACCAATTCCACTGGGCATACACTTTTTTTTTTTTTTTTTTTTTTTT
>WEZZ01034449.1:0-13070 GCA_013400585.1 Chloropsis cyanopogon
ATAAAATATAGGATGCAACACATTAATACTTGTATCTTTGTGCCTATTTGTTAATTCAGATATGTCCTTTTACTTTTACTGCAGTTGCTGAACTTAGAATTTATTTAGAAGATTAAAAGGCAAGAGAGCCTGGGGCAGGACCGTTTTCTGAGAAGTCCAAAGGCCCTATGTATAGTGATCCTGTAAGGGAAAGAAAAGTTCATAGTAAACTAGTTCTAATTTACCTCTGTCTATTACTCTCATAAAACAGCTCTAGCTTCTCACCGTTTAAATTGAATGCAGTTCCAGTTCATAGATTGTTTTCTAAGCACTAACTCCCTGTAGACTACTCACCAGACTAGTAAATCAGCAGGCAAGAAAAGAGAAAAGAGACAAAAAATAATTCTTCTGACAAATATTTAGCATGGGAAAACATAAGGGACTGGAAATCAAAAATTTATCCACAGCACCCTAGATGACATCGGGCATTTTTCTATTCAGAATAAAAGGTGTGCATCTGGCCAAAAGCCAGTCTGTTCAGTTTGGCTTACCAATTAGAAAGAGGAACAAGGTAACCCTTCTAAAAAATTTACAGGTAAAAGTGTTAAAGATACCTGAAAGGAAATAAAAATTATATCTACCGGAACAAAAAATACAAAAGAAAAGGATGACTAATGATGCCTTCTGGAGTAATTTAGAATATTGGTTTTCTGAATAGACAGTTTTTACTTACCATTGTTAACAAAAGAAAATTCTTTTAACAGTAGAATTTCAGAATATTCATCAGTTTAATGTATGCATGTAATTTATTGTGTGTGTATAAATAAATACAAAACAAAACAAAAAAAAAAAAAATGAGCCAAAATATATTTTTAAGAATTATGGTAAGGAAATCTACAGGTTAATTTCTCTCACACAGAAGTTATTGAAATAACTTTCATTTATTTTATTTAGCATTCAATTTAATTCCTTTGTAATTTTGGGTGTACGCTTTTAGTATTTGCTTACAGATCGTTGCGGTGTATAAGAATTCAAGTAGACATTGCGTATAATTTTTAGGAATATTATATGGAAGTCAGATGCTTTTTTGTTTCGTGTTTGGTGTTGGTTTTTAAGGGTTGAAATAACAGTTTGCCTTCAATTTCTTGGGGAAACTATGTAAGGAATATGTAAGGTCTGAATTTAAGAATAGAAACCAGCCATTCTCATCTGGCTGCCTATCTAATGTGGGTATCATTTTCCTTATACATCACAGAGTTAACTGTTAAATCTTTATTATTTTTTATGTCTTTCAAAAACACCCTCTGCTGGAGGTGTAAGATAATGCCCATTTTCAGTGAATTATTTGCTAATTAATCCTGATGAGAATAACCTTCTGAAAACTGGATGAGAACCTAGATCCTTTAAAAAGTGCCAAATATCAACATCTGGAAAAATCCCTTGTCTCAAAATAATATAATGATTCATTGTGTAAGGTGTGGCATCAGTAAAATGCTTATCCCTACAGAAACACACACAAAAAAAATTACTTTTAAGGCAACTAAAGATAAAGATAATCAGGAGATTGGTCTTGATTGCTATGTTTCAGGACATTAATCTCATCAGAATACTAGGAACTTAAATGAACTGTCACAAATAACCTATGAAAGGAATCTGGTCAGATTCTTTAATTATTCTGTTTCTGCTACCAGAAAGAAAATATTATATATATGTGTTGTGAAGTGGGTGTGAATGGCATGTTAAATACAGAGAAAATGTTTATACAAAGCAGTACTTATTTTTCTTGTATATTTAAATCAAAATTGAAATGGATTTATATAACTTATATCATGGTTTCATTTTATAAATGCCCACAGCTCCAGTTATTCTAGGTTTGTACCCTTAAAGTATAGGTTGCAGAAAGGAAAAGAAAAGAACATTTTTCAGGGTTTTCCCCTTTTAAAAAATCAATTTTTTTCATTCTGAACAGACATAGAAAGTTCATCTACATGTGAGCATTTTTCAAAGATGGACATGTGAAAAGATTTTAATGGTAGTCCTGGCTAGAATTAGTTATATTTGGTTCAGACTTTACAAATAAGTTTATAGATGTTTACTGTGCAGATAGCAATTCCTATGCCAGTCATCTTGACTTTGTAATCTGCGGAGAGAAATAGCACTTTGGGGACAAGAAAGATCTCATTTCAGGTACTATTTTAGGTCAAGATCTTGTAGAAATATCTGTTTCCTCCATCTGTGGAATCTAAACAACTAAGTTGTCACTCAAAAAGATTCATAGTTTTTAACCACTTGGTAATTAGATAATACCATAGCTTTGTTACAACTAGAAATTTTTACAGTAATAGCCAGTAAAGAAATGCAGTTCTTTTTGATAAGATAATCAATTGCCTCAAAACCAACAAAGAATTAAAGCAGTAGTAAATGAAGGTTTCTTCACTGTAATTAATAGGAAAAATGAAGGAAGTTTAACAAAGAGAAAAGTGAACAAAGAGAAAAACAAACAAAACTTTTCCAGTTGAATAATACTGAATATGTATAGTGAAGTTCCAAAATTAAAAAGTATAGAATTACTTGAAACCTTCTTCACACAAAATTGACTATACTGAGACCATGATTAATAGACGTTATTAAGGAGTTATTAAGAATTTGCATTAAAGCTGTAATGCAGTATTAATTTTTTCAAGAATGTACCTTATAAGTTTCTACACACATTAAAAAATGTGGAACCTCAGGGAAGCTATTTAAGAAAATTAGTATGCTATTTAAGAAATGTTATGGCTTATTGTTTGAACTGCTAAACATCACCATATTTCTTATGAACTATTTTTCTAAAATGCAGTTTGCTTATATATCTGGACACGTCAAGAGGGGTAGCTGAAACTACTTGAGGTTCATATTATTGAATAAAATATTTTACTTTCTATTAAAAATTACATGATTATAATCTAGATTATGTAATTATCTTCTGCTCCACAATTTATTACCTTTAGGCAAATTAGTGAATTTGATTATATAATGCCACTTCAAATTTTATAAAGATAACCTTTCCAATAGTTTTTCCTTTAAATTTTTAGCTGAAAGAGCATAGTGGGCTTTTAGTGATAGATTCTAACCATAACTGAGTAACACTAGCTGTTATGTATCAGTTGCAAAAGTTTAAAATGGGAATCTTAATATCACATATATCTTCCAGCACCTCTCTTCCAAGCTGCTTTCCAGTCCTGATAACAGAACAAATTGCAACAAGACCATTGATTATTTATGTATCTGTGGGTTTCAGATTTTTTTTTTCCAGGTTATTCTTTTAGGGAAAATGAATTTTAACACTGATTTGAGTGGGATTGAGATAGAGGCATTCTGAAAAGCATCTATAAAGACCATATGGATATACTTGAATGACCTGTTTTGGTGTTCAAGGAGAGGCACTGTACAACTATACTGCAAATGTTCACTGATTTATCTTATTTTTTGTTTTCTTTATATTTTTACAAGAGAAGTCAATTTTTGTAAAAAAACAGTTCTTAACTATATATATATAATAGAATGTACTATTTACAATTATAGTAATAATAATTTTAAAATGATCACTTATCCCAAAATATAACAATCTGTTACTGAACTTTTTAGTAAACGTGTCATTACCTCATGTTCTAACTACTCACCTATGCTAAAGCAATCAATTGTATTTTTGGTAAATTCAGCAGAACAATGGGCATTCCAAACTCTCTGGTGATCATATATTTAGCCTTTTAACACAAAAAGAATTAAAAATACTTGAAGTGTGAACCCCTCCATAGCACAATACCATGCAGCAGGAAGACTTTGTGTGTTCTGGCAAAAAGCAAGCTAAAAAGTGAAAATTACCATATATTCTATGTCCAGTGACAAAAGGACTCTAAGGACTGTAAACGTGAGCTGGTCCTTTTGACAGCATTTAAATACACATCTGAAATCAATCAGCAGAGAAGGAATTATAAAAAACAGTGATGAATTTTGTACCCAAGGGACACTGTGTATCAGTGTTCAAAACTGCAGGTAAAAGAATAGAAAATAAAAAAGGCACATGCATGAATTGGGATTGCACGGCAAGCTTCTGGTAGTGGGGGGGGCTACAAGGGTGTTATTTGTAGGAAGTGTCTCCCCTTGCATGACAGAGATGATGCTAGCCAGTGCCCACACTGACCTAGCACTGGCTAAGATATCTAGACATCAAAACTGGTGGTAGCACTCCTGGGATAAAGTGTTTAAGAAGGAGAGAAACTGCTGCCCAAAAGCACATGCTAAAGGGGAATGAGAACTTTTGAGAGAAATAGCGCTGCAGAACCAAGGTCACTGAAGAAGAAGGGGGTGGAGTTGCTCCAGCAGCCAGAGCAGAGATTCCCCTGCAGACCATGGTGAAAACCACAGTAAGGCGGTTGTCCCTCTGCAGCCCATGGAGGTCCCCAGTTAAGCCCATGGAAACACCCAAAGGAGGCTGTGACCCTCTGGAGAGCCAGTCCTGAAGCAGGCTCCTGGCAGAGCCTGTGCAACCATGAAGAGAGGACCTCACACTGGTTCATATTTTCTTGAAAGATCCCACTCCACAAGAGAAGTCTCTTCCTGAAGGACTGCATCCCATGGAAAGAACCCATGCTGGAGCAGTTTCTGAAGAATTGGAACTTCTTTTGGGAAGGACCTATGTTTCAGTTCACTGAGGACTGTCGCCTGTAGGAAGGAGAAGGCAAAGAGTGGCAAAGACTAAGAGTTGTGAACTCCCCATTCCCGGCCCTCCAGCATCACTCAGGAGGAGAAAGTAGACATACTGGGAGTGAAGTTGATCCCAGGCAGAAGAGAGGGTTGGAGGAAAGGTACATTTCTCATTACTCTTATCTGATTTGTAAACAATTAACAATTAACAATTTGTAAACAATTATTGATTTGTAAACAATTAAATTTACTCAAGTTGACTGTTTCGCCTGTGACATTAATTGATGAGTGATCTCATGATCTGTTGCTATCTTGTACCATGAGTCTTTTGTTTGTTATATTTTTCTCCTCCTCATCCAGCTGATAAAGTGATAGAGAGACTTGGTGAGCACCTGGTGTCCAGCCAAGGTCAGCCCACCACCTGACTACAGATAAATGAACCACAAAGTCTACTTGACTGTTTAGGTTGAAGTAAATACATTGGGGTATGCTTCACATAGGCACAAATCTGACAGTATCATTCTTTGCTTATTCTTTATCTGTACATGCTGAATAACAATAAGGATGTTTAGGCTTTTTATTTACTTGTTTTATTTAACAGAGATTGCTGAAATGCCTTAAGCATCACCCAACCCTACTTCCTGTAATCTCTGATTTTTTGTGGGGTTTTTCTGAGAGCAACCCTTCTTTAGAGTACTGATCTGCACACACTTAAGGAGAGAATTAAAAAAAAAAAAATTCTTTCTCATATCTCTACTAGAATCTGAATCTTTGCTCATGACAGTTCAGAAAATTCATACCTTGCGATGATATATTCATTTAACAAAGCCTGGGCTTTGTGCAGAACTAAGCTGCAGTGAATCAAATTGCTTTTCCACTGTAGCAGACCTGGAGTAGTTGCTTCGTTTTATACATCGCAAAATAGAATCCCAGCTAAAATGACCTTTGCATAATTCTATTTAAAAAATTCTATTTGATAAATATATTCTGTTAAAGTGACAGGGTAACATTTTAAAAGGTATTTCACAGGAAGAGATCTACACCATTCTCTCACTACCATTTCATATAAGCATAGAATACCAGGTCAGAAGGGGCTTCATCATCTGGTCCAACACCTCTTTGCAAAAGCAAGGTCTAGAGAAGATAATGCAGAATCTTGTCCAGCTGAATATGTTATTTTTTATTATTATCTTTTCCATGTGATTCATTTTAAAAAAGGATTCTCCATCTCATTTGTAGCCAACTTTTAAATGCTGAAAAAGAGTGTTACAGTTTCTCCTAAGTCTTCTTCTCTCAAGGCTGATAAAATCCTGTTCTCTCAGCCTTTCTTCTCATGGCAGGTTTTCCAGACTTTTGATCATATTTGTGACCCACCTCTGTAGCCTCTCCAGCCTGTCCACACCTTTTTTGCATAGCAGGGACTTAATTTTTCTTTTTGTTTTGTTTTGGGTTTTTCTTGGTTTTTTTTTTGTTTGTTTGTTTGGGTTTTTTTTGTNGTATTTCTTAATTAAACACACTCTTTTTTTCCTTTCATCTCACAGGTAGATTGAATTTAACAGTTGACCTTACTGACTTTATGCTCACAGTTACTTTTTTTTTTTTATTTTAAATGACAGCTAAGTCATGAGTACTTTAAATCAATATAGTTACTCACAATACAGTTATTTTTAATTCTTCCTGCTTCTGTGGTGCAGTAAGAAGTGTTATCAACTGGAGACCCTTATAGGTAGGAAAATTTATGTGATGGGCAGATAACTGACTCTGCAAAAAATGAGTTATAAGGTGTCCTACATTCAAGCTTCCAGATTCACTCCTGGCACTTGTGATCTCAAAGATTGCTATTGGAATTTCATTCAACACTTGGGTGATCTCAGTAGGTACAGATCCATAGCTTTCACAGCTTGCAAAGTACACAAGAAGAAATTGTGTTTTGTTTTGTCTAATATGACAAGTCCTATCATACCTCTTAATTTACTTTTGTAGTACAACTTCATTTGCAACAATTTCAGCTTTTATTGAATTTATCTCCAAGAAAGACACATTAGTGTAAAGACATTTCAAAGCATTCGGAAATGGGAAAGGATAAACTTGTATTCAGTTGAGAATAAATGCAGACATGTTGACCAAAAACTCTGTAAGAAATGAAAATTACATAAACTATGGCTATTATCAAGGCTATACTTATTATCAATTATTATATATCATAATTTATTTATTATTAATTATTATATTAAATATCTGCGAGTACTTGGAACTTAAACTAATATTTGAGCTTAATGCAAATTAAACATTCTTCACAGAACATGTGTTGAAATCTCCCCTTCGTTTGTGCCCTATACTGCAAAATACACACCACAAATTCATGCTCCAACATGCTTTTGCTATACTAGAGAACATCTGATACATTCTTCATAAAGATAGCCATGGTGCTTCATTCCAATCCAGCCCTTTTCCATGGTACTACTGGCATGTAGTCTTTCAACACATTCGCAGTAAGATTTAGAATTTCAGAGTAGAAAAAAGTACAAGGCAGAAAGGTATCAGAACAGAGAATATGGGTTTTTAGAAATATGCCATGTTTTCTCAGCTGTTTCAAATTTTCTGCACCATCTGTGTCTGTTAATTGTTTCTTAGTAGTGAGCTGCTTCACCAGCCTAATCATACTGTCGTCATTCTTCACCTGGTTTTTTTTTTCCTGAGTGGAGACTTTTTTGTGCTATTAAAAATACTGCAATATCCTGTGAAGAGTATATCAGATAAAAATCCTATCTTTAAATGTTTTACTCAAAAAATATATTGATACTGCCAACAAAATGTATGATGTTTTACAGATATTTTGAAATATCTTCTTAAGGGGAAAGAAGTTATTTATTTTTTTTTATAAACTTTTAAATTCTGTAATATTTTGTAATCATAGGCGAAATACAGAAACAGTTTTAGTAACATTGGTTTTCCATTGCTTTTTGTTTTGTGTCTTTAAATGTTTTGGTTGATTCATATAGGGGAGAAATAATTGGGAGGAACATTCTCGTAAATCAAAAACTGGCATACTGGCTTTATTAGGCAATATTGGAATATACTGGAAATTGTGGAATGCAGTACAGGAGTAGACTTTGATTTCACCCCAAAGCATGGTACAAGCTAATTTGCTATGTAATTCTCAACGTGAATCTTGTTGCAATTTGCTATTGTAAATCTCAGTATTTCACTTTGTTGATGATGCTTGTCAGTACTGCCCCAGTATGAGACAACATCTGTGTCTTGATGTTCCTTTCTCCCTTTGTGGCATTTTTCAGGCTTTTGGAGGTGACATATTGCATAGAAATGACACTTGATGTAGCAGCAAATGATTAAATACATCTATCAAGGTATCACCAACTATAACATTGGTGATCATTATTTATATTCTTTACCAGATAGAGAATTATTTATGTCTACTAATCCTTGCATGGTTTGGAGGTATTTTGTGTCCTGACCAAAATGATATTCTATAACATTTTGGAAATTACTTTGATTTAAAAATCTAAATGAGTGACTTGATTAATGGTTTTATTTTCCTTACTCTATATTAATTCTTTTTTTTTTTTTTTTTGCAAAGAGTAGCATAGACAATCCCTTGATTTAAGTAAGATGAGATAATTAAGCCCTGTGTAATACTAGTGAAATAAAAAAATTCTGCATAACAGTAATCTTTTTTTCCCACAAACATTCCAAATAATTTTAATGAAAGTTGTTGATTAATGATATATAAAATTTTGAGAATGAAGCTGAAAACTGAGGATAAACTGTGTAAGGAGATCCTCCATATCTCTGTGATCGATGATATATCTCCTATGTGTTGATATCCTATGCAACTGTAAGTGTCAAAGAGGCAAACACATTTAGAAGAAAAAGAAGACAATATTCCATATTACTTTTATTTATAGTCTTCTATTTTTAGTAGAAATAGATAAAAAAAATAGAAAATAACATCTTTGTACAGTCAAATCATAGCTGCAACAAAAAACTGAATCAAGTTTTTGACTGAATATCTTTTGAAGCACATTGCTTAGAAGGAGATAATGATTGGAATGGCAACAGTAAAGCCTATCAAGAAAACTAGAACATCTTGCCTCAAAATTCTTTGCACTGACAGCCTAAAGGAAGAGTTCTAGCATAGTATACATAATGCAAGAAAGCTAAGACTCTTTAAGGAATAAATCATACTTCGTTTTCAGATATAGCAAAAAAATAACTGCATAGACTATGCAAATGAGATAAATAATTAGTTATATTTATGTTAACAGAACTCAGAAATCATTATCTTCAAAATAGCAACAAAAATATTACTGAGACTGATCCCATTGGTGGAATTTGAGCTCTCTTGATCATGGATGGTTTGTATGGTTTGTATGCCACCAGGCCTCCTGGAAACAGATAGAGTTCATCTGTCTAAAAGGAGGGAAAATGTTCTAGACCATGAGTTGCCAGGGATGATTGTGAAGGCTTTTAACTAGGTTTGAAGGAAAAGGATAAGACAATTCTTACTAGAGGTGAGCCTGGGGTGACACGCCTGTGCTGTGGGTGGCAGGGACAGCCCAGCTGAAGTGCATCTGCACCAATGCACCCAGCAAGGGTAACAAACAGTGGCAGCAGGAAGCTGTGATGTAGTTATCACCATGGAAATGGGGTGGGATGACTGGAGTGCTGCAGTGGATGGCCACAAGCTCCTCAGAAGGGACAGGTGAGGAAGGAGGGGCTGTGGGGTGGCTCTGTACTCTGGGGAGGGTTTTGGCTGTACAGAGCTCAGGGACAGTGGGGATAAGGCTGAGTGCCTGTGGGTGACAGTCACAGAGATGGCCAGCAAGGCAGAGATCCTGCTGGGATTCTCTTACCGACCTCCCAGCCAGGATGAAGTGAAATATTCTATCAGTGGATGTTTCATCATCACCAGCCCCTGTTCTTGTGGGAGACTTTAACTTGCCAAATGTCTGCTGGAAACTCAACACGATGGAGAGGAGACAGTGTAGGAGGCTCCTGGAGAGAGTGGAAGGTAACTTCCAGACACAGCTGGTAGGGGAGGGAGCCCACCAGGGCATGCCCTTCCAGACCTGCTGTTCACAGAGAAGGGCTGTGGGACATGTGGTGGTCAGAGGCCACAGCAACTACAAAATTATAGTCTCTTGTTCTTGGTGAGATAAGGCAGGCGGTCAAGAAAACCTCCACTTTTGACTTCCAGAAGGCAGATAGTGGCCTGACCAAGACACTGGTTTAGAGAGTTGTTATGCCCCAAGCTCACTCAGTGAGATTTGAAGGGGCTTACCTACTTTTGATTCACTCTGGTGGTGCACAGGAGAAAACAAAGTTCTTGTGTGGTTGAATAACAAAAGTACCAAAAGAAGAAAACGTTAAAGGTGTGGGAGTAGGCCATCTGTATGTGCCAACAGATGAGCTGTCATGGACAGAGTGCCTTGGCTGAATAGGGAGATTTCACGGGAACTCAGGGGATAAAAAAACCATGATCTTGGAAAAAAAGGGGAAGGCAACTCAGGAAGAATAAAAGTATGTCAATAGATCATGTAGACAGAAAATTAGAAAGGTATAAGTTCAGCTAGAATTCAATCTGGCCACCATTATGAAAGGTACTAAAAAGAGTTTATGTAAATACACTAACAATTCTCTGTTCTGTATGGGACATGAGAAGGGCAAAAAAACCAGGTCTAAACAGGGTCTAAAGAGTAAGTCTTCCTCCTTATATGAGGAGCTGCTGAGGGAGTTGAGTCTGCTGGCGACCTTCTTGCTGCCTACAACAACCTAAAAGAGGGGTGCAGCCAGGTAAGGGTCAGACTCTTTTACTGCATGACAAGAGACAGGACGAGAGGAAGTGGCCCCAAGCTAGGGGAGGTTCAAATTGGTCAAGCCCTGGAACAGGCTGCCCAGGGAAGTGCTGGAAGTGTTAAAGAATGTGAATGTGACACTGAATGTGTCACTTAGTGCTGTGGTTTAGTCGATGTGGTATTTTGTGGGAGCCCAGGACGTCCCCCTGGGTGTCCTGAGTCCACAAGAAGCTTGGAATGATGGGGAAAACACCAATGCCTTTGATTTTAGCCCTTGGGAAAAATTACCATCAATATCTGAAGATTACAAGCCACAAGAGTTTAAGTAGAATGATAGTTAACTGGGCACAAGGTAAAAAAGTGGATTTTTAGGGTTTTGGAATGGGGGTCAGAAGGCAAGATGGAGGAACCTGGGTGTGCCCTGTCTTCCTTCCTTCTCCTTCTGTCCCTCCATCTTCTGTGGTGATGGGGACATGTTTGATAGGTACAGAATGTCACAGGTGTTTTTCACATTGAAAATGGGCATTGGGGAAGAAATGTAAACATGATATATGTAATTTTCACTATAAGAACTTGGACACCTCCCTGCTGGGAGGAGTCCTCCAGGATCTGAGCTGCCAGACAAACCTTTGTAGATCAGAGAGAAAATGTTTTGATAAGAAATAATAAATAACCTTGAACACGAAGACGACAGACTTCAGCCTCGTTCTTTGGTAAGGGCAGGAGCAGAACAGGACTTTCCGTAGGCGTCTGGCCTCCTCAAGGCCGGACGCTGACAGTATTTTGTCAAAGGTAAACTCAATGATCTTGGAGGTCTTTTCCAATTTTAATAGTTCTGTGATTCTAAGATTAACACATTATTTCATATCAGCTGAATTGCAGTAATTAAGCCATATTAATCCAAAGTAGGAGAAAAAAATTGATGTATTTTACAGCAGGGTACTGCTGGGTAAAATTTTACACATGCAATTACCAAGGTCTAGCTGCTTTGCAATAATTTAATACTTAGATATAACATGTTCATATGTCAAAAAGGAAAAACACTGTCATGAGGAAAAACATTTCTTTGCTTATTAAACCCAATTGAATTGTCTGTTCCTGTGTTACTCCTATAGAAGTAACGTTCATTAGCTCTTGAAGGATTTTTGTGCTTAGAATTCGTCTCAGAGTAAATCAGTCTCACAACTAAGAAACCTTAAAAGTTATCCAGCAAAGTGCTTCACTAGGGATCTGATTTAAAACAATTTATATGATGGCAAATTAGAAGGGAGGAAAAGAGTTTACCCTGGCTTTCAAATTTATTCCAATGGATCACAAATGCAGTGCTATCAGTACTCTGTACTAAGACAAATAGATGTCTAATTCTAATTGTATGCTTTTGTTTTTTACACTGCGCTGTGACTATGTACAAACTACATTTAGAGAAATTCTCACCTGGAAGTACCAAATCAATTCCAGTCTAAGAAGGTAGTTACTGTGAATTTCACACAGTAATGCTCTTTTCCAACCCAACATAGTATCCAAAATAAATATGCTAATTAGACATGACATCTGAATATGGAACCCAGAGGAATTATTAATATATTAATATTAATTTTAATATGAATGTTAATATCGTAGGCTAATTTTAAAGAGATGTGGTTTTTTATAATTCACCTTGAACTGGAAAATACATACCCTGCAATTGGATATTATACCTTCCTATTCACTCTCTTCTAACTAGAAATCCTCTCTGCTATGTTTTTTAGCTGATCTTTGAAGCATGTTACATAGAAAAATTTTGACTGTAAAGAAAGGAATAGCATTTGATTCAGAATACAAAAACCACCTCATCTCTTACTTCAATTGGCCAGAGACATGCCAATATGCCAATATCCTTAGCTATTCTGCATTTGAGGTGACCATTAGAATCAGTAGGTGCAAAACAGAAGAGTATTTACCATATTCTTTATCAATAGACCAAGTCAGACAAAAAATACTATAGACACTTAAAATTCACGAAAAACCCTTATACATTGCATTTTTGAAATACTTATTCTTGAAAATTCTTGTCCATGCTCTACAGTTTAGAAAAAAATTGAAATATTATCAAACCCATTAAATGAATTATTCACAGAAGTCTGTTAGAATGACTAATATTTGCTTTTCCTCATCCTATCATCAAGGTGAAGCTTTCTTCACCTTTTGGATTCGTATCTTACTGAGACTTCCTCTTCTATGGTTCTGTGATCTCTCTACAATAACTCTTCCATCAGACTTCACTCGCTTTTTCTCCTGATACAAGAACATGAGAAGGACTGAACTAGATAAAACCCTACTTTCCACTGGATAAAGTCCACAACAGTGTCCAGCCTCTGACAGTGTACTTTTTGACAGAGGCCTGGATAAAGCAAAGCAAGTAGTACATTAGCATATACTCAAAGTGTGCAAATATATATAATGGGGGATTAGAGCTATTGCTAAAACATGGACTTGCAGTCAAATGGTAGGTTCTTTGTTTTGTAGAAAAGTGAAAAAAAAAGCTCCTTATGCTAAATATTTGTTCGGTGAATAACTGGGTTTAGACACGTCATTTTATTTTCCTTCAAT
>WEZZ01034451.1:1622-18443 GCA_013400585.1 Chloropsis cyanopogon
CCAAACTGGAATGACTACCTTTAACTCTTCTAATGTCTCACCTAATTGTAGCTCCTTATTCCTGCACAATCAGATCTGTAAGTTTGGCTGTACATGATTCGAATTGGTCCAGTCATCAAGTGTTACAGATCACTTCCCATGACTGCCTGTCTTCATTATTTACCAGTGTGCCAATCTTTGTGTCATCCCATAAGTTTTATCAGCTCTGATTTTATCTTTGCTTTTCAGAGAATTGATGAATATTGAAGGGTGTCAAGCCTAATATGAACTCCTACTGCAAGTCAGAAGCAGTCTCAGTTGACTAGCATTCCTCACTGCCTGCTACTTACCAAAATGTCAGCCTATTCTAAACCTACTTATTTTGATTTAGCTTGGTGGAATCGTACGGCATTAAGTTTCATTGTTTGGAAGTAAGCAGTAAGAGATGTGTTCAGATAACTTCTAGATACATTTATTGTTTGGGAAAGTGAGAGGCTGTTTGTGTGACTGAAAACACGTGGAAAACATCATGGGCTGGATTTTCTTATGGACCTGTCTTGGCCTGAAACAGCACTCATAGGCTAGTCCCAAACAGTCTCATGACATCAAACTTAGTACATACCTTCAGCCTGTGCAGAGTAAACCTCTGTTCCAGCTCTCACAGCTGACCTAGGACAGAACAGATGTTTTGCATTTCAGTAGTAAGTATAACACTTTGGAAAACCAAATGTTCTCACAGCATCTCATCTAAACAGTTCATACTAAATACAATTTTTTTTCAGCTGAATTATCTAAAACAATTGTCTAATAAAAGGGAGAAACTCAAGATTCAAGGACTGCATACTTTTTTAATTACCTGCCCATGGATTCCAGGTAAAGGTGGTATATCAGGTAACAAATATCACTGCATTATGTATAAGCTAATTCTTGAAAATTCCTGAGAGAGAAAAGAAATTATAAAAAGAAGGGCATACCAATAACCAAATAATCTCTTTCAAAATATCTGATTTTTTAAATGCTGTTGAGAATTTATGGATTTGCTATTATGTTAACTTTTATTTTAAGGGATCACTGTATTGATCCAAAATAATCATATTAAATGTTCATATAAGCCCTATCAAAATGACATTGCCTATTAGAAAAAAAACTGGTGGTCTACACAGCAAGGTTTTGATGAAAATGCAGACTAACGATTTCAGCTGAGGATTTGGTAGCCACAAAGTGACTTGGACTTTGGCCAGAATATTATAGTTAATAGCCCTTCTTTTGTGAAAAGTGCTATGGGAATTTTAACGACAAGCCAGTCAGAAGGAGCTGAATTTTACATCTCTTCCAAAAACAGCTTTATGAAACTGGTAACAGGGTTTACTTACTCTTACTGAAGGAGTTTGTAGAAATGCAGCTCACTGACACCTTTTAATTATGTTTTTGAAAAAATAGAAAAATGGTCTTTCTGTTTTTCTTTTTTCTCTATTAATTCGTAAAAATGTAGATATTTATTTAGGATGTTGGTTTAAAATCTATAATCTATTTTTTAATACTAGACCTATACCCTTGTCTGACAAAATAAGCACACAGATGTTCAACTTTTTTTTTAAATATTTTTCTAATGTGTGCAAATATTTTATTTGCGAGCTCTTTATATAAGCAGAATTGAAGTTAAATTCATGTGCTTCATATTCATAAGTGAAATGAAAATTAAATTCATATGAGTTTATGAGATCATGTGATGGATTAATAGATTTGGTTTGGATATGAAGTTGCTGTAGATAACAAGTTATCATTGTGACTATAGAACTGCTCTCCTGCACTAGGGAGTAAAGCTCTTCCTTTATACCTGAAATACTGCAAGCAATATCAGTTTTCTCAGTTGCTGCAAAAGGGATCCATAGTTAGTCCTTTATATTTCATTTCCATTTCCTCATCTTTGTAGATCATCCATAGACTTCCTTCAGGCTACGAATATGGTAGGAAGTAAAGTGTTATTCCCACTCCCCTCTTTTTAGTTTCTGTTTTGCAGAATCCTTTGGTTTAGGAAGAAGTTTTGGTCTTATGCATGTTCCCTGCCACTTGAAGCCACTACCTTCTGTTCTTTTCTGTGTAGTTTCTCTTCCTCCCTCTTCTGGTTTGTTCCACTTCCCTAGGTGAGGAGCAAAAGTGGAAAAAGCAGAGGTTTCCACTCAGTTGTAAGACAGGACGCACTCTGTGCACTAAGCAGAGAGATTTTCAACCACAGCTACACAAGGCCATCTTTAGAGCTTCAGGTGCCCCAAGCAAGACTAGGTAATCGTGCCCTGGGATGAGGTCAAAGTTGGTTTAACAGAGGGTTTCAGAACCAAAAATGAAAGCTTTTGTATCTCAGTTCAGAGGAAAGACAACCATTAGAAGTACATCTCAGTGTCACATTGTTAGGCAGAGATGTTATTAACATCACTGATGTACATGTGTAGTAAGCCAGAGGCACAAAAATGCTTCTATCTGGTTAAAATGTACACACTTGGGCAATGCCAGTGGACATTTTACACTTAAAGGGACAGACGAGACATTCTGTGGTAGACAAATGAGCTCAAAGAATACTTGCCCCTATCAGTGCCCCTTCCACTTTGGTATCCCATGTGGACACTTGTTTAGAGTTCCCCTAAGGCTGACCCTGCAGCTAGAGTGTGTACAGAACAAGATTGCCTACTGTATGAGAAGGAGGAGCAGAGGGTTCAGGCCCCTAATCAGCAATGACATTTCTGTTTCCTGACACTGCAGAACAAGGAACAAGGGGTCATTCTACGTAGGAAACTCAAATGCAAACCTGCCAATTAAGGGAAACTTATAGTTAGAAGGAATGTCACAAGCAAAGAGACAGAAACACACAAGAAGAACAAAGGCATTTTTAAAGATAAGTGAAGAAAATAATCAAGAACCAACCCTCTAGGGAATTAGAAAAAAAATCCAACCAAAACATACAAGCAAAAAACAAACCTCCACCAAACCCAAAGCATCTCTGCATGCCCTGACATAATAGTTTAAAAATATATCAAATAGCCAAAAAGAAAGTATGAAAAGGAAGCTGCTGGGTATTAGATTGAACAAACCAGACATCAGTGATTATAGATGCTACAACATGTAAAATTCTGTAATAAAGGGTGGACAACACAGGACATAAATTATCCCTATAAGACTATAAAATAACATGACCTATAAAACAACATGACCATTTTACCCTGACCCTTAAAATTAATTCAAATTGTGAAAGATTTCAGAAAAAATTATAGACATATTCAAGAGCACACCTGAAGAATGCAAAAATGAGAGGAAAGTGATAACGCTTCCTCTTCTTAATTTTTTTTTTTTTAACTGATAATCTCCTACCCTCTCCTTCTCCCTTCCTGGACTATTTCACTATACTGGTACAAGTTCTTTCCTATTATGAATATAATCAAAATTAAAAGAAACACTTGGTCGATTCATTTATCCTAAATATTCTTAACGCTTTATAATGGAAGATTGTGTAAAAGACAACTTGAAGTAAACAGTAGTAGGAACTCACCTGTTGTGGAAATAACTGCAAAATTGATTTTATGCCTCAATATTCCTATTTGTATTTAAATTTGAATAATGTAATTTTCAAATTTAAAAAAAAAATTTGCTTTAAAAATATTTTTGTACTTGTTTCTCTCAAAAAAATAATGAAAATACTTATTAAAAATGGAAAATCATTAGATTTACAGTGGCTTAATGCTAAGAAGCACCTCCATATATATGGAATACATACTTGAAGAATTCAGTGGAATTGACTGAGAATAGAGAATGTGAATTTTTAAAAATTTGAAATTCAATTTTGAGACGTTTCGATGTTTCAGTTTTGCAGTCCTGTTCTGTGACTTGCATTCAGAGGTGGTTTTATCATCATCTTAGTTTAGCATCATCCACTGGTGTCAGAATACAGTCCCACAAGAACAGCAGTAATGTATTACATGAGGGTTTTTTTTCCCAGTGGAAAGCCTCCATAAATGAGGCTTGATACCAATGCCAGCAGAAGATCCAACACTCTAGACTGGGTATCTAAACCAGTATTATAATAAAACTTTCAAAGACTAAACAGAAGAGAAATAGTCTTTAATCAAGAATAGACAAGAATTGTTACCAATTCCACCAATTTATTTCTTGTAGCTCTGTATAATACCAGTTTTCTCCTGGGGAATTTTCTGGACTGTATACAAAGATACTGAAGAAATGAAAACTGTTGCAGTTGATCACTTGAGTCTCTTTCCTTTCTATGAGAAGACAGAGCTGACACCACATATTTTAACAAGACATGGTCAGCTATTTAAACCCAAATAGAGCGCATAAGTTTTGGGCTCTTTGTCTGAGCTGAATCAAGTTTATAATTCAAGTATTTTACTTAGTAATAACTACCTCTATCTCAAAAAATAATGTCAGTTTTCTTCTATCGTACATGACTGACATTGATTTTTGTTGGTAGAGGAGGTGGAGGTGCCTCAGCTAAGCAGAACCCTGCAGTAAAAAGTCAAGATATTTCTCCTATCATTCATATCTCTTCCAAGGTGCTACAATGTTTACTTCTGTATTAGGAAGAAGCATTCAGGCAGATCAGCTGGAAAAGTTCCTAGCTGTTGTCCTCCTGACAGGAAGCTTTCTGGGAAATTTTTGCCCCTTCTTCCTACTTAGAGTATGTACTGATAATGGCAGTACAAAAGCTAAAGATGTAAGTCAATTACATTTTCTTAAGATTTCTATACAGTGCTAGGGAGATAATGAAGTTTTTCCTATTTGTATTGGACTGACTGTAGGTCCTGGTTTTTGTGTAAGCTTTTTTTCTGATTAACGACTGATTATATAAAACTTAATACATTAAAGAAAAGTAAATGTAAAGAATTACAGAAAATCCTTTGTTTTACTTTTAAAGTGAAGAATTTAATAAAAAATTAAAACATATTGTGTTTCCCCTTACAGAATTAAAAAATGGTATGCATTTATATTACAAGAATAAGCTGGATTTTTTTTTCAAAGGAAAAAGTAAGTAGCGTTTTCAACACAGCAATACTTGAAGCATCTCTGTATTGCTAGTGTGATATGATAACTCTAGAAGAGTGAAAAAATAAAGACAGAATATTTTTTATTTAAGTCTGGTACCATTTAGGCTGGTGTTAATTTCTTAGAGAAGTTAAAGGGGAAAATACTAATGAGAGAGGAAATAATATCATTGGAAGACAAAAAATCTTTCCTTCTTTCCTTCTTTCCTTAAGTGAAATAACTTGCACCTCTAGGGCCCTTTTCAGATAAATGTGTGTCTCAAAGAGCTACTGCACACCAGTACTGGAGAGAACGTGTGGAAAAGGAGTGTGGTAGACCTTGTAAACCAGCAACACACTTGTCCCAGACAAAACATTTATGAATCAGAGAATTGTGTATAATTTATTGCCAATAAAAGCAAACTTTTGATCACTGACTTGGGTATTGGGGAAAGCAGGAATATGAACAATGTGTCAAACTGATACATTCTCCCCTTCTCCAGAGTTAATTGCCCTCATATTCTCCAAGGGTTGCATACAGATGATGAAAACTCTGGTGAGCAGCGAGGAAGGGAGGCTGAGGCAGTGCAGTCCCTCAGGGGTGTGTGCATGCACCCCTCGTCCCACCCCTGCACACCTCAGCTGAGGGGACCATGGGCTCCCTCAAAGCTCTGGCACACACCAAGGTGCTCATTTCAGTGCCAGAGCTGTTGGGAATCCTTCCTGGCTAGCACAGAGCAGTCCCCAGGCTTCTCCCACGCACACCAGTCACGCCACAGCCTCCAGCTGCCCACCCTTGCACCAATGCAGCTTCGCTGGGGGTGAGTGCAGCAAAAGGTGTCAGCACCCATTCTGGGGTACAGCAGTAACATAGCACTGCTCCCAGTAACTCTGCTGGCTTTTCACAATATCGTATACAGAATCAGTCTGAGCTTGCATTTTAATAAGAACATTCCAAACATAAATCCTCATTACTTCCACAGGAGGTTTTAAAAAAATATGTAATGACTTCTGCACCCTCTGCTCTCATGAGAAGATCAGTTGACATCTACAGTGCTGTGTTAGGATTATATTATGCTTCATAACGAAACTGGAGAGTATTTTTGTCTTATTTCCAAGACCTTCTTTGGCTTAGAGAAGTCTGGGTTTCATCTTATATTTACAAGCATCCAAAAGAAAAAGAAGTGAAGTATCATTTGTATCAAGCAATTTTATTTACACATACATTTATTATTGATATATATATATTTATAGAACAGAGAGTAGACTAGGAAGCATATAATAAGTTTTCACAATAAGAACATTTAGTGTACTTGTCCACAACTTTACACTTGTGGCTAAAAATCTATTGTACATTCTGAATTTTAATCCATTTATATGCATATGAAATGCCTTTCCTGTATTTCAGACTAAATGTAATCATATCATTGTCTGGAAGCCATTTTTTTTTTTTTTTTGCAGGTAATCAACACGTCACATAAAGGTGGACTATATTCAAGCAGCTGAATACTTCCTGATATATCTGTTATGGATATTGTTCCATTGTTTGGCTACTTGATAGACCTATAACTTAACCCAGAGAGAGGGAACATGTTGAGATTTTCTGTGCTGCATGTCTCCCAAGCTTGAGAAAATTTTCTGGGAGAACATGGCTATATCTTTACTTCAGCAACCTGGTGCTGTGGGTCACTTCTGGAGACAGGAGGATGGGCTGGAGCTTTGTTTCAACCTCTTACAAACACTCTGAGGTTTTTTGCTGCTTTGCACTGTCTTGCCCAAATAGATTGAGATGCTGCAAAGAGGAGAGAATCAAAGATGTCAGGTCTTGAAGAGAAGAGAAGTTATTGTACACCCACTGTTTTCTCTATCCTTCTTTCTGCTCTTGAGATGGACATATCACTTCCACCCACCTGCAGAACTACAAACTCCACATATATCCCTGAGCTATGAACCTGGAAATTTAAATGAGTGAACAGCAAAAAGGTCAAGCTTCTCAGGCTTTAAGTTGAAAGGAAAAGATTGCAATCCCTGATCAAGGCTTTTTTACTGCTCAGCTTTTGGAGAAAGCAAACTGAATGATGCTTAGAAATCAAAAAGAAATGACTCCTGAAATTTCCACCTAAAGAAAAACAAGTAAGTAAGAATACCATGCTAAAGAATTAAAAAATGCATTTCTCTTGCAAATAATAAAAACATAATGGATTTTTTTTTCTAATATAATTTTCTAATTCTGTTTTGATGGATTTTGCATTTAGCAAGTAATATTTTTGGTTTAGTGGTAGGATCAAGACATTAAATATATGTTAATTAGTTATTAATTAGTTATAGTTAGTTTTAAGTCTCTGATAAAAAAGTGCAGAAAAATGAAACCAAAAATTAAGACGTGAATCATAACTCAGTGAAACAACAGAAATTACTCCAGATTTACATTGCTTTAGTAACAGAAGTAGATATTCCTTCTCAAATTATTTTAAATTAACTGAAGTTCATCAGTTAAATTGTAATGAATAAATTAAACTACAACTTTTCAGCACATCACTCACAGAAAAGAATTTTTCATAAATAACCGCTTCCCTTTATGTGAAGATATATTTCTAAAATCACTAAATGAAAACTTATATATTGACATTTGTTAGGAGTTTTAACTACTATTTTAATTCAATACCTCAAAAATAAAAAAAGTTCCTGGGTTCTCCTCCTTGCTTCCAGAATGGCCTAGAGGTTTTGCATTCCATTTTCAATCTAGTCTGTTTTCTTGCAGCTACTCTTTTTTTATTATATCTGTTCTGATATAACTGCTTCTGGAAATTATCCAGTCTATTCAAATTCATCTTGTATCTTATAGAAGCAATGAGATTGATCTACTTTGTCTTAGAAGGACTTATAACTGATGTTTTTCTTCTATGTCCAGTATGTAAGTACATACAGATTCACTGAGGCAGTACTTTTGGCTACCTCTTGAAAAACTCATTTTTATTCAGTCATCCATGAAGTGTGGTGACTAGCTTGAATGACAGGTTTTCTTTTGTAAACTCTGTCCAAGTTAGGTTTAGCAAGTGAATGAAAACTAACCAAAAGATGATATTTCAAATGTTTTTTCACTTTTTAAACAGAACTGAAAACAAAAAAAAAGCCAAAACACACTCTCCCAACTCAAACAAAAAATTTTCTCTGATGCTCACTGAAATTGTGCATAGAATCTTCTATTTCTTCTTCCATAAGCAACACCTATATTTTCTTTCTTGGACATTCTACTTTTACTGTTTTTAAGAAATGTGAGACAGGTTTGCAGTTCTTTTCTTTTTATTTTTTTTTTAATTTAAACTCTTATTTTTCGTATCCTATTACACTTTATGAGATTGGAAATCTGCATTTTAGTCTTGGAGCTATGAACTGGCTCAGCATACTGCATGCAACGCAAATAACTGGAAATCAAGTGGTGAGAGCAGGAGACACATTAATTATTCATAGAACTAAATGTATTGAAGAGCCCACATTACATCTTACAAAGGAGTATCTGTGAGTCCAGTGAGGGGAGGAGTAACTGCCTTCAAATCCAGTTAAAGTGCACCTGACACACAAGAGGATGGTTCTCAAAGTGACAGTGGGAATTTTCAATAAAAGCTATGGTTTTTAAAGTTTCTGGTTCCCAAATCCCAGTGAAAGTCAGTGAGATATGGGAATTTAACTCCCCCCTTCAAATCATAGCTGAAATAAGTGAAAAGATCTGACCTACATTATATTTTGAATTTCTGCCTATCTACCCTTGTTAAGAATTTTATAACATTTACCATTGTATCAACATGTGTTCTGACTGGTGCCCTGTCAAACTATAGGGAAATCTAAGTCTTTAAGGGAAAGTATTAGTATATTTACTGTGAATGGACACAAAGAGTGGGTCTTCTAATGTAACATGAACCATTTTTATCAACTTATTCATGGAAACCAGGATAAACTTATATTTGTGGATGGCAATTTCCATTTGAATTTTTCCTTCTGTGTTTTTTAAATATTCATCTGTAGTTCTCATTCTTCTTTTCCCCCAGTTTTCACTTCCTTGAAAGATAAAAGACTGCTGTCATGAGGTCTTCAGTAATGTTTAGAAGCAAGAGATCTATGGACCACAGGTTTTTCTAAATAAAAGGAAATGTGGATAGATTTCATTGCAAAGTATTTAATAGATAAACACTAATGATGTTTACATTTTTGTTGCTAAGAATCTTCTAGATGGGGGTTATTTAATAATTTCTGCACACTTTAGTAGGAAGTATCTTGTTACAGAAAACAGTATTGGTTTGTCTAAAATTTCTACTTTCCTGAAAGTGTATAAAAATGAATACTATATTCTTAGCATCAGTATATGCCCCAAGGTGCATTATTAGCTATTGCTTGTAGGGATGTTGTTGCTGCTTCGATAAGCAAAGCCTTTTCACTATGCATTAATACAAATGTATAACTGAATTACAAAGTTAGTTGGTACTTCATATGGATTCACCAAACATGACTAACTTTAGAGAGATTATAAACATTCAGTGCTGCTGCGTTTTGTGTGTCTTCTTTTTCTGAATTAGCCAGAACATCTCATAATCAGGGAAAAATAATAGGAAAAGTAGCAGTATTTTCTTCTTTCTTTTAATTTTCTTTTTCTTTTCCCATATTTTTGTCACAGGAGTATTTTGTCACAGGAGTCTAGAAATCACAAAAAACCTTGCAGTTGATTTGTTTATGATTTTTTTCAGATGAATGTGGAGACTTGCTGCTGCAGGGAAAAATTTTGTGGTTTAAATCAAATAAAAATTGAAGTGACTTATTAATTTATTCACCACATAAAATTAACTAGGCATCAATGAACTATGTATTGAGAGTCAATACTGGTACAATAATGAATAATCCGTGTCACTTAGGTACTTAGAAAATGTAAATAAATGGAAGGACCTGGATATTTTGAAACACCCTTTTATAACTAATCCCAAGAAATTCTAACTGTGGATGAACACATGCACAGATGCACACACACACACAGAAACATGCACCCATTCCCATAGGTTTTGGAGGAAGCAGATCCCTTTCATCTCAACATGAGGGACCCCCCCTGCAAAAACCTGCTTGTGCGAGAGGCCCATCCTGTGCTTTGTGCTGTCATTCCTTACCCCAGCGGTGACAACCCCCTGGAAGAAACTCCCATTCACTCAGGGTACAGGTCCCCAAGGTGCACCCATGGTAGCTGTGAGTGAGCTGCACGTGGTTTGCTGGAAGCACCCGTGGCAGAGGGCATGGGATCATTTCTTGGCAGGCTTCTGCTGTCACCTGCACCACCTCTCCCCATTATCACAAATTTTCAAGCTTAGTTTATACTTCCTTTCAGGTGGAGTCCTTTGCTCCCAGCATCATTCAGAGCTGACCTGGGGGTCTTGTTCAATGGCAAGGTGAATCTGAGTCAACAATGCCCTGGCAGCCAGGAGGGCCAACTCTGTCCTGGGGTGCATCAGGCACAGCATCACCAGCTGGGCAAGGGAAGGGATTGTCCCACTCTGCTCTGCACTGGGGCAGCCTCACTTGGAATGTTGTGTGCAGTGTTGGGCACCACAATGTAATAAGGATGTAAAACTATTAGAGAGTGTCCAAAGGAGGGCTACTAAGGTGGTGAAAGGTCTTGAGGGGAAGCTGAATTAGGAGCAGCTGAGATCACTTGGTTTGTTCAGCCTGGAGAAGAGGAGACTAAGGGGACACCTCAGCACAGTCTGTAACTTCCTTGTGGCAGGAAGAGGAGGTACAGACACTGATCTCTCTGGTGACCAGTGATAGCACCCAATGGCCTGAGGCTGTGTCAGAGGAGGCTTAGGTTGAATATTGAAAAAGGTTCTTCACCCAAAGGGTGGTTGGGCACTGGAACAGGCTCCCCAGGGAACTGGCCACAGCACCAAGCCTGACAGAGTTCAAGAAATGTTTGAATGATGCTCTCAGACACATGGTGCCATTACTGGGGATGGTCCTGTGCAGGGCCAGAATTTGGACTTTGATGTTTCATTGTGGGTCTCTTCCATCTCAAGATGTTTTATGATTCGGTGATCTCTGATTATTGTTTCATCTGGCTGATGTTCATGATTCTCTTTAATATGATCTGTCAATTTTGGGCAGATCCACCCTAGACGATTTTGCATAATCAAGCCACGTGGACACCATGTACACACTCATCTTTGTGTTAACAAGAATGGATAACCAGACTGTTTGCCAAAGGTAGCCCGTATAAGGCCCATAAAAGCAAATCAATGCATACAATCCATATTTTTAATGTCCACAATGGACAATGGTTTTCCTGGTTTGTACTTTAACCATTGCCTCAAACATCCCTGTTATGTTAATCTTGTATACAAGAATCTGGACATAGTAATAATCTGGAACAACATTAGAACATGTGTTAATGCAATAACTTTAAGCTTTATATTTGACACTAATAAACATTGTAGAGTATATTTTTTTCTTTTACAAGATGCTTTAAACAGAAATTCTCCCTTCTCACAATTATGATACAATCATATTACATGTGTGCATAACTCCTTTCATCATAGATCAGAACTCCTGTGTAAAGATCACTCTACAGGACCTCACACCAATTTCCATGCTGCTTCGCGGAAGAGAGAAGTGGTAATTTGCTGCACTGATGAACAGATAAAAGTAAAATAGCATTGTATTAAAGCAGTAGATGCAAAATTCCATGTGCCCTCAATCACCCTCTGCACGTCAGTGTGCAGTACATGAGAACAGGAGGTTGGAATATTCACAATCTGTGAAGTCATGGAATGCTAGCATTTGAAATCTGGTTTAGCTATTTTTTACTCCTTCTCACTTTTCTATCACAATCTGTGAAGTCATGGAATGCTAGCATTTGAAATCTGGTTTAGCTATTTTTTTTCTCCTTCTCACTTTTCTATAAAATATATAAATTTCTGTATTTATATGTACTAAGATATTTGGACATATATCTAGGTTATTTCGTAACTCTTTCCAAAAATAATAAGTACTAATAAAACTTATCCTCCTTTTTTGAATAGGTTGACAATCACTTTTGATTTATGTACTCCTAATTTATTTATGCCCAATGCTTCTTGCATTTGTCTATCTTTAGTTATGTGTCAAGTTTGAGAAAAAAGCATGTCAGTGTCAGCTCTCCCTTGCTGAAACAACATGTGCTTTACTTCCTTTTTATTAATATTGGGGTTTCTGCTTTTTCTCCTTTTTTCTCCTTTTTTTCCCCTAAAAGAGTACACGAGGCATTATATCTATTGCTGTATTAATAATCAAGTATGACCTTTTCTACCTACTTTGAAAAAGATATTGAAAACAAAAGCAGACTCAAAATGCTTTTAAAACATACAACTTGCTAATTTAATATGTCTAATCCTGAATGGTAACAGACAAATTTAAAACTTACATTGACTCAGTAAAAATATTAATTTTTTTTAAACCAGGGAAAAGGAGATTAAACATCAAAGAAAGGAAAAACTTCACTGACCTAAAGCCAATGAGCAGACTGTGGGCTTGGTAGAAAAAGAACCTACAATGCTATTCTATCATTGTCCTTATGAGAAAAAGGTCATGCAAATTCTGGTGCTGGAAAATTGAAGGAGATAAATTCTAAAATAAGGAAATTATGATAAATATATTCTTTTGCATTTGCATTAAACATTCCAGTTGATTGGTATTAGCATTAGGTTAAAATATTTATGGCACTTGTTCTGGATAAATCACATCAATATAATTTATTATTTAAGAAGGAGTGAGAATAATCTTCTTCAGTGCAGATAATATTGTTATTCATGCTGTCCTGATGAATACCAGCTTTAAACAAGTGGAAAAATGTTAAGTCTTTGTACACTCTTGATTTAGAAAACTGTAACAATATTATGATTTTAAATACCTTTTAATTTAGAAGAGGACACTCAAATAAGAGAAGGATTAAAATGTGTAAAAAGAAGGAAGATGAATATGCCCTAAAGATATCACCAGAGTATAGTCTGTACTGATCTACCTCTGTATTGGCACTGGGGTTATCAATCAGATTAGCCATCAGTGGATTTTATAGTCCTTAAATTTTTTAGAATATCATGGTTTGTTCCTGGCAAATGCATTTTAAAAACACTATATAATTGATGACAGGACACTTTTTTTTACCTTTATGTAATGTAGATTCTATTCTGTTAGTGGAACATAAATATTACCATGATAATTCAAATGAAGGAAAAACCTCCCAAGGATTTAAAGGTAGAAATTGACTAAGATAAATGTATGCAAAAGTTTTGAATTTAAGATTTTATATACTTTTTGTATTGGAAATAGATTTTTAATATTGCAGTTATTATTTGTTTAGCATCAATCTGTACAAATATAGAAAGAGGATTCAGACCCTAGCTCATAAACTGAAGTTATCCAAATGAAGGTAGCATATTTCAGACATATAACATTGTCCATTGCCAATCAAAATTTCACATTTCCTGTTAAATATTACTTTACCCCTGGGTAATTATCAGAGAGAGAGTTTATAAAAGAAATTTCCACCAAACCCTGGTCTGCATACACAGGAGGCATGAATGCTGTTTGTAACGTGTGAATTGTGAAAAATGATGAAGAAAATAATCAGATTTAATAAAGCTATTTGAGAAAAATTCAGAAGTTAAGAAAAAGTACAGAAAACATTTGAACTTGAAAATTTGGAAAAGATGATACAAAATCAGACAGTAATTCAGGAGACAATTGGAACAGGCAGTAATTTTTTTTGTGGTAGAGACAGAAAGGAATACCATCAAGACTGCAAAAAGTAACAAAACTAGGCATCAGTAGGCAATTCAGTGAGAAGCAGGCTTCAAACTCCATGTGAGGAGTATTTTGCTGTTACTGTTCTTAATGTGGTCAGGAAAGGGATCAAAAATTCTTTGGAAAAGAAATGAAGGAAATACTATTATGAGATTTCAATAATAGGAGATGAAAAATTGTAGTACAGTTTAGGGGCTGAGGAGGGGCAAACCCAATGGGAGAGATGTAAAACAAGGACTGGAAAAAAGTTAGGAACAGCCAAAATATCATGGAATCATGGACACAGAATCCAGAAAAGCCTAGTTCGGTGATGACACCAGGGAGAAAAAAAAAACGAAGAAAACTTGTGATGGAGAAAGAGTAGGGAAAATTTTTCAGCAGATATTTTTCAAAACCATTTCCAACTTCATAGTTTTTAAAGCTTGCTGAAGTTCCAGTAATTTCTGTCCACTTTGTTTTTCTATAGTCTTCATATGACAGTCTCCATATATTTCCCATTGCAATGAACATTGCGATTGGGTCTGTGAAGATTTGTACTGACCTCATTGTGTCATCAACTTGACATTATAATTTCATCTCCAGAGAAACATTGAAACACTTTTCATCATGATTTGATATTGTAAATGTGGTGACCATAGATAGTAATAAAAATTCCTTGCAATTGCATTTTGACATCATAATGTAATCTCCATAGTCTTCGCTTGACATTGTGATGAGATTGTGGCAATGCTAACTTTGTATGAATGAAGCTGGGCCCAGGGAATGAAAAATTTAAAGTACAGTTTTGTCCATAGGGAGCAAATGGTTATAAATACACATATATTTTACCATTAGTAAATTTTTGGTAAAAATTAGAACACATTCTCTATCCATCGGAGGAATGGAGATATGGTACATTCTGCTAAGTGAGGAGATCAGAAAACAAATTGGTTTTCAGAAAAAGCCTTTTGAATTTATGCAAATGAAAATATAGCATATTTAGTGCCATAGCAAAGACTTGGAAGCTGTGATAGGAAAGTTCTTTACAGTTCTGTTGTCTTCTGAGGCATGTACTTCTGCTTTAGTTCTTGAGTAGCGTAGGAATATAAACAAATGTAATATGTTTATGAAAGAATATTTATATTTAGAAGTCAATGAATTTTTAATTTTAAACACATTAATATATCTTACAACATGGACCTCATGTTTATCTGTTTTGGTGTAAAAAAAAAGGCATCCCTTGGAGTAAAAAGTCTGGTGTGGGCCTGTTTGATTCTCTAAAACTTTGGGTTCAGAGTTGTTAAGTATAGTGACAGACTGATTTAAACAGTGACTTTCATCCTCCTAAATTAGTCATTACTCTAATACGAACTGGAATGACATTTTTTAAAAGTCAAAGCATTGCTGATTTTTTTGTGGAATCTGAATTGATGACCTCCTGGTAAAATACATTTATCTTATTATTAGATCTTTGAGACACTATATCACTTGTAACCTTTACTTAAAGCATTTTCTTGCAGATATCTTTCTGATTTTTGCAACGCAGGCTACAACAAATAGTTAAAAATAAGTAAAAGGTACTATCCCTGGATTATAATTATGGTAATAGACAGACTGACACCTCATAGTTTTGAGTTTTTCTTTTTTATTGACAAAACTGAATGTCTTCACTAGAGTTTAGCTTATGGAATTTGAATAAGGCATAGGTAAAACTCCCTGTCTTTCACAACCTGTATTTTTTTATGTTTATTTCCCTTGTCTGTCATTTTTTTCTCTTGGGAGTGACTAGAAAATATAAGTGCAAAATTATTTAAAGTGTGGTCAAATGCATAAAGCATATGCTTAGAACCATGCAGGTTGAAAGTTTACTCCTGGCTCCAGTCCTGAGCTGCCGGCGCACTTTACCTCTCTAAGGCACTTAAAAGGTAAAAGTGTACATAATAGGCTTAGAACCTTTCAAAGATGAGCTAGAATAGAATAATCTTATCACAGAATCATGGAATCATAGAATGTTAAAAGGTTGGAATGGACCTTAGAGATTGTCTAGTCCCAACCCCTTGCCATGGGCAGGGACACCTTCCAGGGGACCAGGTTGCTCAAGACCTTTTCCAACCTTTCCTTGAACACTGATGGGGCTGAGGCACCCACAGGCTCCATGGGCAACCTGTTCCTGTGCCTCACCTCCCACACAGTGAAGAATTTCTTTTAAATATCTAACCCAAATTTGCCCTCTTCAATTTGTACCTATAAATCCTTGTCCTATCATGACAGTTCCTGATGAAACATATAAGCATATTATATGTATTAAAATATTTTAGGAGGTAGTTTTATCACAGAGTAGTATGGATATAGAAAAAATGATTTTTAAATATATACAAAAATTATGATTACAGTTAACAATTTTTCAGTGCTTATCTCCCATTTTCAGATGAGGCAAACCTAATTTCCCCCAAATTCTGTATGTATACAGAGCTAAATAATAAAATATCTTTTCCTAAATGACGTCATGTTTTTAAATAATTGAGGTTTTTTTGTATGAGATTCTGGTATGTTTATGTTAAATCGCAATATCCTGGGCTTCAAAGCAGAAGGTAGAAAAAAAGCATAAATATTTTGTAAGTAGACACTTACGTGGAGAGAAACTATAAATTTCCTGGGAAATTTTTCTAATTATGTCTATGAAATTCAGAAAATTAGCTGAAATATTTATTGCTACATTTTTTTCATCTTCGCTTCCTTTTGTGAATAAGAAACATTGTAACACAAGATAGCACCAGGGCGAGTATATTATGAGAACTTGTTTTTTACTAGGGAAAGTTTAAATTGTCTTCAAAATTAACTGATTTCACTTGTATTTGAAAATAAATGTATTTAAACAGTAAATAAAAGATTATTAGAAGTTTGATGACATGAACAGTTGTAATATGAAATAGAGAAATAAACAGCTGAACTATTGTAATAAACTTTTTACTTTGAATGTATCTTCAGTCTTTTTTTTTTTTTTACTGTTGAAGTAAGCAATGAT
>WEZZ01034453.1:12745-47057 GCA_013400585.1 Chloropsis cyanopogon
ACAAGCACTTTTTTGTTACACTGACTGTGCATGGTCTTCCTTAACACTGTTAGCATCCTAGAGAACAGGTACCTCATGCAGTAAAAACTTCCATAATCTTCTTCCTTGATATTGCACAAATTCCTGGGAATCTCAACCATTAACAATAACCTTGCAGTCTTATCAGTCTCTTTGTTTTATATTTTATGGTGTGCTTAGAATTACAAGGGATGTGTGGGTTTTTTGTTTTTATTCTTAGATAGCAAACTAAATATTTTTGTCCTTTTCTTCTATTATAAACACTTGAATTTTTTTTTCACCTCTCAGCAGCTTTTGGAGGTATCCATAGAGATGTAGCACACAGACATAAACTGAACAGTGACTTTTCCTCCTTGCATGGGAGCTGTGGATGTGAGATAGATGTTAATTCTCAGAATTTCCAGAGCAGTGTAAAAGCTCGTGGAAGAAGGTTGTCCAGTTGTAAACATATATGTGCTTGTTTGCCTAGGGCAGCTGTAGTACTGTGGTTGGCACAGCAGTGCTAAATTTTTTCGTGAGTAGTAAAATAGAGTTCATTGGTGGTCCTGTAGATTTTTCCACAAAAGGAAGGACTTTTGTCCTACTGTAGACAAATTCCATATTGAGCAATTTGTGTGAAATTAATGCAATATGGTTTTCTTCTCTTCTTGCCTACAGAGGTAGAACATTTCTTTTAGTCTCATCTAAAAGCACTGGAGAGAACTGGGTTTAGAACAGACACTCCATGGACTAGTGCATGCTGCCCTTGAGACCAGTCCTAGCTGAATACAAAACTCACAATGTATAGGCATACCCTAAATACATCACACATGTATTGCAAGAGGATTTAATTGCCACAAATGGTTCTGATTATAGTTCCCCATCAAACTTGAAGTGATCTCAGTACTGCCACTTCTAAGGAGACATTGTTCTGCACAGACTTGCTGGTCCACCAGCCCTTTCCCCACGCCTAAAGGCACTGGGACGTCACACCAGCAGCCACCACAGCCAGATAGCTCATACTAAAGTCCATGGTACAGAAGGGGTGATGAGTCACAGCTTCCCAGCAATGCCTACCTGATTTTCCAGCTTTGAGATAGGTAAAGGGAACAAGCAATTCCACCTACAAGTTCAAGGAATTATCTGTGGTACTTCATCTTTCCAGATGGGTACAGAACTCAACAGGAATGGCTGGGGGCTTGGTCCACAACTTGAACTTCTCCCAGCCCACTACCGAGGCATGGAATGTTAGTTTGTCAAGTCTCCTCAACAGTATTGGCTTAGAAAATTTTGCTGACATGAAGTTGGAAAGCAAATAACTTCCCTGGAAAGATCCTCAATTTGTCCAGATTTAATGGAGCCTTTATTCCTCTGAGGGAACTGAGAGAAGTCCTCTACCAGTCTGAATCAACTTTACCTATCCCTGAGCTGTGAACTTGAGAAGGATTCACCAGGGATGGCAGATGGGAAAGTCATCACTACCTCTTTCCTCCTCCATGGGGCTCCGGTTTTGAAGGCTTGGCAGCCTGGTGGTTGGCTCTCTCCAGTCATGCCACTGCTAAATGCTCCCCCAAAAAGAGAAAAGAACAGCTGGTGGAGAGGAAGCATGTTCAGCTGTAAGAAGCAGCCCTTGTGCCAAAGCCATTGCCTCTGCTCAGAGTGTCAGTCCCTGTCCCCAGAGCTGTCTCCCAGGGGATGTCACATCTGCACTACATGCACAGTCTGCCTGTGGCCAGCACTAGGCTGAGTAGACTGTTTCACTGTTTCACTGGAGCCAGCCTCAGTTGTTCTTGACCAGAGAGTTGGGGTAGCAATTAAAAGAAGCTGGTGTGGAATGATGTCTCCTACTGACGCAGATACACTTTTCCCTAATTGCTGAGGTAATAAGACAGCATCCAGCTTGGCCCAGCACACACCCTTAGTGTTTCTGACCATCCTGTTTAGCCACATTCCTCTCAGAAGCATATCAAAACTTTTGGCGTGTGAATGGCTGTCTGCTGAGTGTGGCAGAGGACCTGAGCTACTCTGCTCCTTGCAATTTCACTTCGTTGATTCTACATGTCTACATATTTGTCAGCTCTGAAGGTGGAAATCAGCACATGATTTTACACAATCAGCAAAAAGGTCTTTAGTTTGTCTGTAATGAGACAGCTCTTCAGAAGAGCAATTCAGAGTACTGTTAGACCCCTTCTTGGAAGGATCTGCCTCTTACTTGACCAGGTAAAGCAGAGAAGATCTGCCTTTTACTCACCTTCGAGAGAGGGTGAGTCTGGGTCTCAATGTGGGCTCCAGTAGAACTTAAAAACTACAATGCCCATAATATTATCTCAAGTTTATGTTGTTTCTGACCCCAAAATTTCTTGTTGTGCTTCTACAGAAAATGAACCTAGTTCTAAAGCTCAGATGGGAGTCACAGAAAGCTCAATGGATCAATAAACTCAAAGATGCGAAATACCTCATAGTCAGTTTAAAATTTTGGTTTAAAAACCAAGATCATCTTCTCTGGGTTGCCTAAACTAATGAGAATCCCACAGTCTGGAACAGATCCTGCAAAAGATTTACTTATACATTAATGAAAAAGGCCTGATTCTGTGTGGTGTATCTTTTGGATACTTTACCTCCATGTAATCTGAATGAAGAGGGTCTTCTTACATGCTGCAGTTTCCACCTCTGTGGAAAATCTGGTTGCAAAAACCAGGTTTGCACAACCATCCTGAGAAACAGGATGATAGAGAAACAGGAGATATCTGTACTCAGATATCATGTCTCATGAACAGTACTGGGTAGTACAGACATCAGTTAAAAGAAACATGAAAACCCCTGTAGTTAATGCTGATTTCAGTTATTAACCTGAAAGTGATTCTGCTTCATCCCAACTATTACTTGAGAAATTTTACACATTAAAATGAAATAGCATCATGTTTGCACAATGCATTATAATGAAATAATAGAGAAGCTTCTTGAAATAATCTGAATTATGTTGGAGCTCTCTTCCTTTCTCAGAGGTGAGTGCAATAATGGGAGAGGAAGGTGTAGGAATCTACTTCCCAGATCTTCTTTTCTTGACCAGCATCAGGTGACATTTGTGACTGCACAAAGAGAAACTTTCAAGAAGGAGGTTGACTTCTCTGCTGTGACAGTCCCTCAAGTTAGAGGGACTCTAGGGGCCCTTGAGAACACAACAAATAGCAAACAGTTTTGCCCTCTGAATATTTATAAATTACTTTCACGAATGACAATGCAGATGGTGCTTTACCACATCTTTGCCCACTTACTCCCCAGGTCTCTCTGTAATGATCTGGAGGGCCCTGCAGTGGGGAAATACTTTTGGGACCTTCAGACTTGAGGCGTGATCTCCCTCTCCTCCAGCCATGAGGGTGAAGGCCTGATGATGATTTTTGTGTGTTCAGATGGAGGCCCTCCATATGTGGGTGTTGTCTCTGAAGTGTGCTGGGCCACATTCCAACCTCTCTATTTTCCTAGCTTTCCCCCATTGCAGTTCCTTTTGACACAGATGATTGTCTGCAGAGCTTGCTCCCATAATAGCTGTATCTTGACTAAAATAATTCACCTACCTAATTCACCATACTAGAGATCCTATACCTGTTCTTTAATGTGCACAACAATAATACAAAAGCAACCCTCCCATTAGCCTAGCAACAGCCAAATTATACCAAAGATATAAAGAAAAATGGCTTAGACTTCTAGGCTTTGCAAAAACAAATCCTTAGGGGAGATTTAATCGCTAAATGCTCTGAAGCTGCAGCTGAACAAAAATAACAATTCAGTGGATACGGAGCAGAAGAACAAAAAAATAGAAGTCCATTTAACCAGTAGTAACACAAACAATAAATACTCTGTGGGACTGAAGAGCTTTCATTGTGTGATGTGAAAATACATCTTATTCTTTCTGCTTATACTCAGTTCTTCGTAAGACCATTTGTCTATCTCTTCCCCTCTCCTTCTAGGATTTCCACAAAATGGACCGTTTCTACTTCGCATTTACTAATTCATTTCAGTTCTGGAAGAAAAGACAGTTCTGTCCGTTGTAATATCTCTTCAACACTCAACAACAAGCAGAGGGCCTGGAAAATATATGTTATGCAACAAGTCAACCATTTATAATATTTCAAAAGTTACTTTCCTTCTGATTTCTCTAAACAAATATGAAAGGCTGCTAAACCAGAAAGAAATCACATTTTAGGGCTGAAAACAGCAATGAAAAACTGCCAGTAATAAACTTTAATTTTAACTCTCAGCTGCTATAACCATCAGGGAGTGAAGAGCAAATCTTTCACATTGTGAAGAACTTGGTTAAGATTTTTTAAACCTTTTTGGCACCAGGATCTAAAGAATGCTGTTCTTCATAGTAACCCTTTAATTCAGTACAGTGAGACTTTTAAATACATCTATGTGAAATGTTAGGCTTCTATCTTGCAGGAGGTGGTAGGCTTTTCATTCTTTTTTTAAAATATTTGTTGGAGTTTCATAGGAACCTCTAAATCTCATGGCCAAGCACTGATAAAAGTGCTGCTCTCTGGCTGGCTTTGGCATCAGATTTATGAAACCAAAACTAGGGTCGGACCCACTGAAAACGTGCAGTTTATCTGAGTTTCCTCTCTGCCAAGCTCTCTTTGCTAAATGCAGAACTCAAAACAGGCTTCTTGCCACCCTAGGGATTTCTTGGCTGGTCGATAGAGGAGGGAGCCCTGCCTCCTTCCTCTCTCTCCCAGCCAAAGTGTCAGGATTGGATGCAGATGCACTGCACCGCCTTCCAAGTTCCTGCACTAACTTGGGAGTCAGCAAGATAAAATTAAAAGTCAGCACAGTGTGGACATGAAGTGAGGTCGCTCTGTACCTCTGGTGCTGGTCTGACAGCCACCAGGCAGGAGAAAAAAACGGGGTGAAGTCCAGCTGTGCCTTGCTGGACAAATAGCTCCTCCCTAGAGGACAGCAGTCTGAAAAGTGGTCAGTCACAAGCTTTTCAGCAAATCCCATTTCTGTAATACCAGGAAACTCAGGTATGATCAAAGTACTCCTCAAAGACCGGGCCAAATTCTGAGCTCAGTTTTACAGGACATGTCCAGAATTGCTTCTTAAGCCAGCAGAGTTGCTGCTGCTTAAAATCAGTATCAATTTGGCCTGATGCAATTTGGCTAAACTTGCTGAAATTATGGCAAAGTATGTAAATGAGGAATGGTTTTAGTCTCTTAGCTCTTCTTTTCAATGGTTTGCTTTTTCCATTTTGGCTCCTGCTTTCCATTTAATTATGCCAGGCTCTAAAATGCATTCTCAATAGCAAGCCAAGATTTTGAGTAATTGCGAGGAAGGGAGGATTTCTTGTTCCGACGTACACATTAGCTAATTTTCCCTGGGTTCTGATACTAACTATCAGATTCCACCACCCCACCCCCGTCTCTGGGCTGGGTTGTTTTTTTTTCCCTTGTTTTCCAATTGCAAAGCAGACATCTGGCAGCTCTCTGGTGGCAATAACTGATACACTCACTCTGCTTACTGCACTTGGCCATTTCTCTGTGGGAGGTAGGAGAAGAGGCAAAAGGAGCCGTGGTTTAAGATTCAAGCCCTTATTTTTATCCTATGTAATTCCACAGCAGGATGTTTTCTTCCTCCTACCACCCTCAGGCTTGTGCTTTCTATTATCACTGAAAGACCAAACTAGCAAAAAAATACTTTCCCTGCCTTTAATATCAGGGAAAATCTTTCCAGTTTTCCTTTTGCAAATACTGTTTGTTTCTTCTTTTCTTAAACCTCAGATGACCTCTTCCTTCTCCAGCAGCCCCAGAAGCAAAGGGTACCTGAACTGGGGCAGGGGATGCTCGATTCAGCCCTGCCACCTGGCCTGCCTGATGCTTGCTGCCTTGGAGGTCGCAGCAACCAGAGAAGTGATGTGGAGAGCACCTGCCATGCTGTTTTTCTGTGGGAAGAGTCCCCAGGGGACATGCTGACATGTGGGAAGGGGAGGGGAGAAGGGAAGCAGCGCATGACCGTCTCTGCCATAATTTGCCCAGTTTGTCCCTTGAGTTCTTGAAAGGGAATATAACAGAACCCTCCATGACCTCAAGCTTTCACCTAAATATTTAATAATGATTTATATTACTGTGATGTTGATTAAGACTGAATATATATATACTACACATAAATTATTTCGTTCTAAATCAACAGCCACTTTTTTTTTTTTCCTGCTAATGATCATCATTAGCCTGGAATGTTTCTCATGCTTAAAATTTTTTAATAAATTGAAATTATTTTTATTGCAAAATAATCCCCACATGCCCCTGTGTAATTTTGAATATTAATTCATTCCTATTCCCATATCTGTGACAATCCTGCCTGAAGTCATTTAGGCTCATATGAGAATGATCAGATTTCATTCCTGTACGAATTATAGAGTCTTCTAGGCTTTTGATACCAATGCATTTCAGCTTCAACAGTGATGCTGACACAAAATAATTGTAAAGACATCAAGTGGTCTGTGTAAGGACCTAATTTCATGTGAGACTTCTTCCATTCTCCATCACAAAATATGTGTCTGATAGGCTAGAAATTATTTTCATATTTGGTTACAACTGTGCAGCCTTGTACACAAAACCAATAGATATCTCTTTCATGTTTGCATTTTTATCATATTTACCCTACTGTCTTTATTTCCACTCAGTTACATTGCAAGCAACTGCTCCCTGATATTTAAGAAAAAAAGGAAGTACTGAATGTCACTATTAAGCAATCTTACGTCTCTGCAAAAATAACAACTATGATGTGTCAGCCTCAGATAACATCTTCAAGTAATTTTCTGAGTAATACTGATAATTCAGCCTCAAAATGGCATTTTTTAGTTTCTAAACAAGACATCATAATGTTTGGAGTTGTCACATGAATATGTATTAAAAAGCTTTAGTACCTCAGAATGTCTGAATGTATAAATATGAAGAAGAACACAGAAGAGAAATTAAAATACTTTAAAAAAAGGCTCAACTGATTGAAAACTCTGGCTAGAAATTTCTGCATTGTAAACTGGGAATGCACAGTAGCAGTGAGCCCAGGATGTTAAAGATGTGCCATTACCTTTTAGCCGTGTAATCTCAGTTTGAGACTGTCAGCAGCTCTTAATATACCCTATCAAAAGGATCCTCCTAGAATATGTAGAACAGGCTTGGTGAGTTGAGACACAAAAAACCCAAGAAAAACCTGCAGCTCACAGTTCTGGCTTCACTGCATGAGATAGTAATTACCATCACTGTTTGCTTTAAGCTCAGTCACAGGGCAGGACTATGAGGGCTGAGGAAGAAGACTCTAAAGCACAAACCTGAACATGCGACAGTTTAAAACCAATACTTTTGTGGAAGTCTTTTGTTCTGAGCACACTTCTGGTTAATTTTAAGGAAGGTTGATACAACACTCGGCCAGCTAGAGAAGGTATGTTCAGGTTCTGCAGCAGTAGAATTGGCCTGACACCAGCCCAAGGGCAGGTTTCTACCAGCACGGGCATTTATTTATCCAAATCATGGGTCCATTAGGACCATTCTAAGTTTCAGAGGCCATTATGGTACAACTGCTGCTCACTTATCCTGCTCCCTGCTACAAAAGGAGGTCCTTCCCCAATGTGGTGTGTGAGGGCAGATTACCCCTTCTGTCTGCAAATGGTAGGCAAGGTTACACTTGACCTGTCTGTCTGGTGTGCCACCCCCAGCACCCAGATGGGGTTTAGCCAAAGCTACCATCACAGATGGCTGCTGTACGCTACTGGAGAGCTGTAAGACTGTTGTACTGCTTTACTTTATGGCTCCTGCATTAAGATGACTAAACTTTAGAGCATGCAAAGTGTTGTGCTGTCAGTCTTAACTCAAAGCGAGCAGTCCCAGCACATCACAGTAATCTTGAAAGACTGGATATTGGCTCATTTTCAGAGTTTCCATTGATTTTAAAATTGCTTTAAAAATCCCACATTTTGGGAAAGGGGGTGGGGGTGGGCTCAACAAACTGGGGAAAAAGGATTTGTCTCTCCATTTATGCCTAAGTACCAAATGAGACGTCCTCACCCTCATCAAAAGTGTAGGTCAGAGTCAAAGCATCCTACTGCTTCAACTGTTGTGCATCCCACACCCAAAACTTTAAGTCATTTACAGGAGGAAAAAGTCAGTAAATTCATTTCAAAGGAAACTTTCAGTTCTTTTTCTCCAGTATTGGTTTTTAAATGGATCAATTCTATACCATGGAACTTCTGTCCTCCTCAGATTTGTTAAAAGTGATCTCTTAGATATTTTAGATTCAAGTCTGACTTGGTTTTCCACTTGTACAGAAGTTTATCACATGTTAAGTATTGGCTAAAGTAAGAAAAAGGAGAGACTCAGCAAGAGAGCTGTAAGCACTCATACTTTACCTCACATTTGGGACAGACAAAGTGCATGTATATGATTGGTTACTGTGGCTCTGCTGATGTGCACTAACTCGTTGAGCTGCAGTAAACTTAGCATCTGTCTGAGCCCTGAGGGTTTGTCTACACACAAAAGTTGTTGTGTTTAACCATACCATTAAAGTGCAACATAGCCCTCAAGGACAGATACAGTCAGTTTGATACAAAAGTATGCAAACCCACAGTATTTGGCCCTGTAAGAGAATAGCAGTAGGCTAAAGGTATATAAAGTATCTTTATACCTTAGTATAACATTACCTATAGGAGAAAACACCAGCATATCACCACTTCATGCAATTAAGTCAGTGAAAATACTGTGCAGGAACCAGGCTTAAAGTAATACTGAGCCATTACTGCTGTTAAAATTATAACTGAACACATGTTTCAAATCATTCCACTTCTGCGGTGTGTGTCATTCAGCAGAGAAAAAAATCACCCAGACTGCACACAGGAAAAGTGTGTGGGGTGGAAGGAAAACACACAAATGGTAAAATGCCACCAAGAGTCTTGTGTAAGAGATATTAAAACTTTCTGTTCAAGTAAGAAATGGTGCATTAAAAATTCAGGAACTGGAGAACAGGAAGGAATCTGAATCAAAAATTCAGATTAACTGAGCAAACAATCAGTTGCTAAGATGTCTTCATTTTGTGTTCATTTGGTAATTCATGACAATTAGGTGACTTTAGGAAGGTGGAAAGTATGACAGTAACATGATAGTTGGCAAACAAGTTTTTCTGTAGTTCTTGTAGGAGCTTGATTTGAGACTTGGAACCCATATATAATGTATTCACTGTTTCAAAGAGGAGCAAGAAAAAACATGAGCCTTGCACATGCATTCTTAGATAGACCTAAAATCTAAAATGAAATATACATTATATGCTGAATATACACATAGAATGTGGTCTATGAGGAAATTCTTTGTGGTGGAGGGACAGCATTGCTCCTGGAACGGATAATAAATTACAGACCATTTCTTTTGGCATGATTTAGAATATTTATTGCAACTATCTGCCATAACATAATCTGCTGTGTGACACAAACTGGTAAAATGTATAGGGCATACTCTTGCCCTCTGAGGAAAATGTGAAATCTGAATTTCAGTGTAGAAAAAGGTCTTTTCTTTTCTTTTCTGTCAAGGTTGGATCATCACAGTCAAATGCAAGATGACAGCCACTGTAATAGAAAAAATGGCCATCCTTCAGTAATGCATGACTTTATGCTGATATACTTCCTTTTCACTTCCATGATGTATTTATGAATTAGAGTCTATTGGGATTACCTGGTGAAAGGTTTTGGCAGCAGGTGGGCCACAGGGGTGCGTGAGAGACTAGAATGTAAAGGATCAGTGACTCAAACAGTGGGTGCTTTGCTGAGGCCAGGTTTGCAGCCCCCAGCCAAAAGGGAGGAGGAGAGGTTTTGGGGGTCCAGAGAAACCTCTGATCTGTGCAGGGACAGTCCAGGTGCAGAGCGGAGGGCACCCACCACCAGAGGATGGCCGTGACAAACCAATCTTTGCTCAGCAACAAGAAGGGTTGAGAGCCAGATGGAAGAAAAGAAATAGCCCCTGTGGAAATAGAACAGTGCTTTTTATCATGCCAGTGTCCTCCCTTGCGCAAACAGGCTCAGGCGTAAAACTACCTCCTGGGAGATTTATCAGGACGTTAAAATTCACACACAGGCCTGAGGGTTTTCATCCCTTCTGGTGGTGCATAACTGGCTCAGCCACACCTACATGAGAGGCAGCTGCCATGTCTTAGGAGGTGTCATAAACCATCAAAGACACCCCAAGCACCCCCAGACGTTTCTGAGGCCTTCCACCAGAGGACTGTGATCCACAGCGTTGCAACAGATACACAATGTTGCAACAGTGTTAAACTCCCCTAAGGGAGGTACCTGGGCATTCCCACCTGAACATATTAATTAACACATTGAATTCTGTTTTTCAGGCACTTCCCCCACCCCAGGCAGAATAAGACTGAGACCATCACTTCACCCAATGGATACCAAGTCGAACCAACCAACTCTTGTCACTGGATTAATGGGTGGTGACTGTGTACCTTTCAACTCTAATCCTTTCTTTCTGGTTTTATTCCTTATTTATTTTTTAAGTGCTACTTTTATACTTTCCTATTGCCAGATTTCTATAGATAATAACCAAAATNCTTTATCCACCCCAGGGGATCTATTGAAAAGAATCCCAGGTACTCTTCAGGGATCCCAGCCTTCAGGGATGGGTTGTAACAGGGTAGCTTCTGTGAGAAGACACCAGAAGTTGTCCCCATGTTGGACAGAAGGAGTTCCAGATGACTCCAGGGTGGGCCAGCTGCTGACTGAAACTAAGCCTGTCCATGATGTTGGTCTCACCTCTGTAATAACATATTTAGGGGGTGGCAAAAAAAGCTGCATAACAGTGTCTGAGAGAGAAGAGTGAGCAAATCTGAGAGCAAAGTCCTGCAGACATCAAGGTCAGCAAAGAAGGAGCAGGAGGAGATGCTGCTGGTCCCAGAGCAGAGTATGGCACAGCTCTGCCCCTGCAACTCATGGAGGTCCATGGTGGGGCAGAGATCCACCTGCAGGCCCTGAAGAGACACATGTTGCAGCAGGTGGACGTGCCCAGAAGGAGGCTGCAGCTCACAAAAGATTGGGGGTTTTGGCAGATGTGACTCTGCAGGGGACCAACGCTGGACCAGGCATTCCTGGATGGCTGCACCCCATGGTAAGAACCCATACTGGAGAAACTCTTGAAGAACCACACGCTGGAGCACTTCGTGAAGGACGGTGTCCCATGACAGGGACCACATGGGGAAGGGCATGAGGAGCAAGTGGAAAAAGATTAAGCACTCTGAGCTGACCACAACCCCTGTTCCCCACCCTCCCACACTGCCAGAATGGAGAAGGTAAAAAAGCAGGAGAGAAGCTGAGCCTAGGAAGAAGGGTAGGGGAAGGGGTTTCAGTTTTACTCTCATTTCTCACTATATTATAATTAATTGATGATGTATTACATTATTTCTCCAAGTGGAGTCTGCTTTGCTCCTGACAGTAATTAGTAAGTGACCACCCAGTCCTTAGCTTGACTCATGAGCCTTTCACCATATTTTCTCACCCTGTCCTGTTGATGAAGAGAGAATGATAGAGCAGACTAGAACACTGGTGGACAGCTGACAAGCCAGTCAAGGTGAACTCACCACAGAGAGAGCAGTGTTACAGGACATATTCTCATATGATTTTACCTTCTCTTGCATTAACGGCTATCTCAAATAGTAAAATGCCACTCAAGTGTGACACGAGCAATAGACCCTAAACAGCTACCTCTGTGAAAAAGAGCCCCTGCCAGAGTCACCAGCCTTTTAGAACTAACTTTTTCAAAGCACAAGCATCAAAGTGCTGACTTCATTTTGTCATAAGATATTTAGTTTTGTCATTATATTTCCAAATCAAAAGATTCTCTCTAATTCATCTGTACCAATAAATTTAGCATTATTAGAAGAACACAGATTCATGCCCCCCACCCCCCGCCAAAAAAAAAAAAGCCGAAGTAAATCCCAGCAGTATCAGGACTCTCTGTGGGAGACTGTTCCTGGAACCGTGATGCACCAGTGCTTTGTGCTGATTGTGCAGATACACACATGCACTGAATCAATGGAGTGGACATTTTCCAGACATATTACATCCAGAAATAGTTATTTGCTGGGCATTTCATAAGGATGAAAGCAGCTACAGCCAAAACCAATATCTGATTGTTACACCAGTTTGGAACAGGCAGTTCCTCTTCAGGCCTTTTATTATTTAAAGAGAGAAATATTGGGAAAAGTGCTAAATTACTGGGCATTATCTCTTATAGTGGTACGTCTCATATCCCTGAAATTAAGAGGGACATATTGACAATGACATATCTGCAGAGTTAGAAGCTTCTCTAATTCCAGCTTACTTTAGGTGTATCAAAGGCTGTCTACTTACCTCAACCCCAGCCTAGCAGGAAGAGGTAGCCTGGTGTTTCCTTTTGTCTGCAACCTGTGACACTTTCTGATACTCATAATATGACGAGAAAATGGCTTTCCAGCGATCCCTTATACTTACCTCTCCCAGCCTTTAATATGCCTTCAGTATATGCTCTGTAAGAAGAGCTGCACAGGAGGTGTAGGTGATGACTATACTGGGCATCATTCTTGCACGACCCAAGTGGCACTGAAGAGAACGTGCTCTGAAGTTTGTGCAAAGTGAGCCCAGCTTCCCCGCAAACTATCCTAGCAGCTGGTGTGAAGTACTTCCTAGATGGCAACTGCCCACATTACCCTCACTTAACACACTGAACCAAGCATAATTCATATGAGGAAAACTGATCACATACAAACTCATACACTAGCTCAACCATGCAGTAAAATGCAGTAACACAATAAGTTTCAGATTTCATGAGGAAGAACATTATTTTACCGCACCTTTTAAATAACCATACATAAAATCACCTATCAGTGATGCATAATAAACATGGTTAGTCAGTCTTGTATCTTACCCATGTGTTACCTCTAATATATTCATTGGCACCTGCAGATATTTTTTTTTCTTCTTTTGCTGTTTTTACATCTATTTAAGCCAATTGAGTTCAATTCTTTCAAACAATAGTGAAAGAAGAGCCAACTCCATAGATCTGAATAACCTGTGCCCTTTAAAAATGCAATTTCACCAAACACTTGTGGCGTAAATAAACTGTTTGGTTGATTATAGACACTGTTGCTGCACTATGGCACACAAGATGACCACAGACTAGCAGGTGTATCTTTCTATTTTTAGCCAGTTTTCATTAAAATTTCTATGTAAATTTGTTCTGATAATAATAAAAACATCATGCATTTGTGATGCATATCCAACAATGATAACACACTGACCACACAGCATAAGAAATTGCATTTCTTATGAAAGCTTAAAGAAAATACAAGTTAATACAATATGAAGAGTAACATATGGGCCAGTAATAAGTAATAAGACCATTAGATATAATAAATGGTATGAAACATGCAGGTGTCTGGGGTGGGTCCATAGTTCTGAATTAGGTTCTTTCTGCCCCATACATACTGCCATGGGAGTCAAAATCCCATGCGAGTATAATCTGGACATCTTGTAAATTGAGCAGGTGATTAGGGAGTCACTGTGACACCCTGTGTCAGGGCTGCAGACAGGCCCCTCCCCGTGCTCCAGCTCTGAGCCTGGCTTTAGTGAGCAGGTGAAACTGTACTTGTGTTTTGTTGGGAGCCAATGAAGAATGAAGACATCCCTGTAGTTCTTGTTTCCTACTCCTTGTAACAGCATGGACACATCTGACTGCAGTACAACAGCGTCATTCCAGCGCTGAATGCCTCGGCTATCAAAGAGGTGACGTGGTGCTGTGCAGACATGGACCCTGTGCTTTCACCAAGCACAGAGCTCTGCTGTTGCAACTTGCAGCCTCCTTTCTCTAGACTAAAAGTCTGGAAGACAATGAGGACAATCATCATTCTTCTTTCTTGCTTTGAATACACAGGAGTGGGAAATCACAAGCGAACTTTCTCAGGCTGTGAGAAGGACTGAACCCAAGCCTCCCACAAGCTGATGGAATGCTTTTGTTATCCCGTGAGAGGTGGCTGCTCCTTTCTCTTTTCTCTCCTCTCTCAAACCAATTGACCACATCAGCATTTAGATGAGAATCTGATCCTGACAAAAAGGAGTCACGTATATTTGGAGGGTAGCACGTGGGTGGAGTCATACACCATTATCAGGCAGAGACTCAGAGCTCAGCACTGAGCACTGCAAAAGGATCTCTGAATCAGAGCTCTTTTAAGACTTTTAAGTCAGAGAATTATATGCCCAGGGCTAAAATTGAAAGACAGTATCTATGGACCTCAGTCTCACATTTTCATGGCGTAGCTCCACTCTAGTTCTACTTTAGCCATGAAAGCCTTTTATTTGGCATAGTTCATGCTTTCATCTTGACACAGATAATTGGATCTTTCAATTAGGATGAACTAATATACAGAATCACTGATTTTTTCTGATATTTGATCTTTTAAAAGTAAGTTTTTAAAAAAGCAAAATAAAGAATATGACATTTTATTAGATTTTATGTTTTATATGCATACTCAAACATATCAGGAATTCTAGGACAAAAGTAACGTCTGATGCATTGGTGATGTTGTAACCATTGTCCTTACAAAATGGGGGATGTCCATTAACAGATACTCACTGAACAAAGAGTCTATGTCAAAATAGGCCCATATATGGAAATTTTCTTTGTTCCTTAAAAGAAATAGAAGGGAGCAAAAAAGTGCTCTTCATTGACAGAATTCTTTAACTGTCTCTTCAGTTTTATGCAAATTATTATTATATTCAAGACCTCAGTATTAAAAATTTTGCAGGCTTGAAGCAAAATGTTATATACAGAGGAAAATAGAAGCTACATAAATAATTATTAGTAGATTAAATATAACTTACCCCATGAATAGATGGGTAAAAAAAATTATAAAAGAACATGCAATTACTAGAGCTCTATTTATTAATACTTTCTGGCCAAAAAAAAACCACTTGGAAACAAATTGGCAGAAAACCAAAACTCCCTGTGAGTGCAAGTACGTTACGACAAAATTAACACAACCTTGAGTTCATTTTAACTGTGAATAGTTAAAAAAAAACAGAAAAGGAAAAAAATCCAACCCAAAAGTCCTTCTTTCAACATGTTTATTCTTTCTTCATTGTGTACTTTTCTCCCCCACTTAAAGACAAGCATTTGAAAAATCTTTATCAGCTAAATTGTTTGGGAGTACTTGATACTTTTCAAAGAGAAACAGTTAGATTGCACACAAGATTTATATTCCAAACTAGAAATGCAATATTCAATCAACTTTTGTCACTTAGAGCAATTATTGTCTAAAGAACCTCAAACACTATCAGTGGTTTATGTCCAGTTTAAATCTCAGTCTTTCAAACCTGACTACAGAAAGCTAAGCCTTTCTGTCAACTCTCCTTCTCTGGAGGTGCTTTAGAAAGTTTATTTATATATTTTATATCGTATGATTATAAAAATTGCCTGAATCAGTCAGAATTTCTCTCCTGTTTTCGCTAAGATAGGGCAAAAGTTACCTCCTAGAAAGGTGCCTTCAGAGCAAAGCAAGGATACAGTTAGTCTTCGCCTAAATCTTTTCTAGGTTCTCAGAATTTGCAGCTTGTAGGGTTCCTGAGTCAGAAGCGATTTTTCACAATTTAGAAGGCTTCAGGTGTTCACCTTCCATTAGCTAGTTTCATTTTCACTAAAAAATGAAATTAAATTTTAGGTGGGAAATGTCAGATTTCACAGGAACCTGTGGTGAAGAATTTCCACCATGTAATTACCTTTAGTGTATGCAAGATCCACCTCCTCTGACTGTCCTGAGTTGTTCTTTTCTGGATATTTTCTAAACCTATGACAAACTTTCTGAAAACAAAAGAAAATAGACCCACTACAAGTTTACATGAAAGCAAAATTCTTTTCTCTTTATAATTTCCTAATACTTTCTGAAAGTTAGTGTGCTTTTTTGATCACTAAGTAGATTTTGTCATGAAACTTTCTGTTATAAACTGAAGTCCAGGTCCTGACTCATTACTGTCAGCTCAGACCATTTATTTTCCCTATGAACTCATGGGGGAAAGGAGAGCAAGGCCATGTCCTGTGTGCATCAGTCTGTATTTACCTTGTTAAATTTCATCTGTAACTTTAACCCCCAAGGACATACTCCCACAAAGCTTTTCTGCAATTTTGCACAGGTAACTCCATCATTACTATCCCACGCCCCTTGGTTTTGCCCTCAAAATTTGCCCTCTATACACCAAATAGAGAAGTTTCCAAAGTTGCCAAATCAGAGAAGTCTCCCAACTCTGTGGCAGTCAGCTGTCAAGAACATCTGCACAGTCATGCAGAAAAAGGAGGAAAAACTACAGAGATAGCAGAGCTACTGAGGAGAACAATGAAACAGTCACAGATTTGAATTATTTGTTCATGCATTCATTGGCGTCTAGATTCCAGGAGATTGGCAGGCGAAAGATGTGATAAAATCACTCTTTTGGAAAAAGTCATCTCTAAGCCATGGTTTTGTTCATGAAGTAAAATTCCTGCAAGGCGTATCAGTTGATAATATTTTAACAGGTTTAAATTTTAATACAGTTTAACCACGTCACACTTAAATCAATTTAGAGCCCCTGTAGCAGACTTAAGTGAAGAAATACATCACGATGCAGATACTCCATTATTACTATCATAGCAGCACTACTACAGCAGATTACAGGTATTGCTACCATGCACACTTGGCTAGAGTACATAAGAAATGAGACAGCTCAACACACTGCATTGTTACCAGAAATAGCACATAGACCCACAGCAGTCTTTCAGTATGCTTCATTGTGGCAGAAGGCAGAAATGTACTCCTAATTATTCATTACTTTTTATTTATTTACATGCTAATATGCTAACACACAGGCACTGTTCAGAAATGCTGTTGTACTTACCACAGTCCCTCCTTCTAGCAAACCAGAGCTAGCCTGTGAGCTGCGTGTCTCGGGTCAATGAATTCTGATGCTGCTGGACACACGGGCACAAGGAGGATATGTACCAGATCGAGCTGCTCCTCTTGCTAATGCCTGGCTCCTTGAGCTTCCCAGAGTCAGCACACAGAAGGATGGCATAGAAGGTACGTGAGCTAAGACATTCCCAAGCTATATAAAAGTACTATCACAAAAATAGTGCTGTGAATGTGCTTTTTGGAGCAGCGCCTAGCACACAACCTGCAGATGACAGAGCACGAGAATTGCTAGGGAGGGACATAAGCAGGAGCAGTTGTGATCCAGAACAATTGGTTTGCGCCACAGCCATTTTTTGCATCACCCCAAAGCTGCGGCGCTCCAAGAAGGAAGGGAGAGTAAAAGAATCCAAGGCTGTTTAAATTTTGAGGAACTGTTCTGGGATACTCTTGGTTTCTGCATATTAATACAACTTTTTCCTGGCAGCCTGTGGGCCATGTAATACATTCTGCACTGCCTCTGCATGCATGCCATACCAGCTGGTTCTGTTTTCATATTTCAGGTGGCACCTATGTGTGGCCTGCCAAAGGCTCCTGAAAAGTTAAGCTCAGCTTTGACAAGGGAAATAACTTCATATTAATCATTCTCCAAATTTTTCTCTCCATCCCCTGCTGTAGTTTTTAGCACTGAAATAACAACATAATTGAAATGCAAAAGATAGACATTAGTAAAAATACCTATCTTCTTTTAGTTCTTTGAATTTCCAAGTAAATACAAGAACAAGAACATGTGACTTAGAAAACAGCCAGTAACTTTGGACCAACTTATGTCATGGTAATGCATTCCCACTGAGAATTAAGAAACCATTTCCTAAGGCCACTTTACTTTGCTGCTGGCTGTGTGCTCTGAAGTCAACAGCTCAGTTGTGCACTCTGCTACCAAATGGAGATTATCATTTGAACGACGACAGCAGACAAAACATCTTCACTGAAAGCTGTTTATGAGTTCATTAATCAGAACCTATTCCTAAATTGCCAGAACCTTTGCTAACCCATTGTGAATTTTGTGACAGAAAGTTGCAGGTTGTCAGTGAAGTAAAATTTGAGGGAGCTTCTTTAAACACAGTGGCCTTGGGAGCAGTGAGGAATCACAGGTGACTATACTGAATGCCTGAGACAAATGCTGCCCTCTCTGTCCCCTCCTACAGTATGCCCATTGTTGATAAAGTCTGTTTTCCTTTTGTTGGTGTTCATTGTGGAGAGAAATGCACTAGTTATTTACTGGTGAAAATGAGATGGCAGTAACAAGCAATGGAAGACAGTGCTGTTTTTCATTTTGCATTGATGCCCCTCTGCAGAGGCATGCATTTCTCACACTATTTTTCTCAAAGCCTTTATTGTTCTGGCTTCCTGTAACAAATCAAGCTGGTGATGGCAGCCCCATGAAATCCCATTAGCATACTGAGAGCAGTGTATTACAGTACCAGGCAATAGAACAAATGCAGAACAATAAGTATTAATAGGGAATGCATTACCCCAAAATGGAACAGCAGCTCTGTACTGAGTGCCAGTTCTATGAAGGTGCCTTCTCCACTGATTGAAAACAAACAGCACTTTTAGGGCTCAGTTGCACTGTCAAGTAAAATCTGACTAGTTTAAACCAAGGAAAACAGAGATGCAAAAGGCATTATGCTACATGTCCAGGGCAACTATCCATCTCTCCCCGTTCATGGACTCTAATTTTAATTTTCTTTGACTTCCAGATATAAAAAGTTTGTTATTTTTTTATAGAGAGATGTAACTGGACCCTTTAAACAACTGAATTTACTTTAAAGTCTTATTCTTTGCTTGGCTGGCATCAATGGCAAGCATGTGATGGGAGTCTTCAGAAGACAGGTTGTCTTTACAAGAACCAGCACTTGTGACGCCTGAACTGGAAGGAAAATTGCTGGTTTGTAGCCAGTCAAGCAACAGTCTGCCATGGACAACCAAGAAGACAGCTGGCACATCAACATATACTAATACCTCAGTAATGCCGGCAGCTCGCAGGGACACGCTAGTAAATGGCCTCTCCTTAGGTGGTCTTAAAGGTCTTGAAGTAAAGATAGGTACAGTAGGCAGCTGCAAGACACTTTTGGGGAAAAAGGGACATACTGACTAGGATAAGGAACAGCTCTGCAGAGGAATTGACATTTAACTTTGCCTCAGACAAGGACTGTAGAAGCCTCTTCAAAGTGTGGATTCCCACTGCCTGTCAAATACTGGTGTGTTTAAAGGTGGGAAGGCAGCTGTGTTTTTCCAGAATGAAAAGAATGATCAATGTGAAAGACTTTTAAGAAAAGCTGTCAAACACTATAAAAAAGCAAACCAGGCTATGTATTGGCATACTGTTTCTGATGACTAATCACTTTCTAGTTTTAAATATAGGTTTTAATTCTGAAAGTGAAAAGAGAGAGTTCAGATTTTTTCATGAGGGTTTCTGTGTTAGTAACTTGCAATGATATAATGATAGGGACTATAATTTTCTCTCAGAATGGTTTAATTTTTAAGTGGGTCTGTGGGAAGATCCACAGTGTCTTCTGTAAGGTGTTCTGGTTTGTCGACCAACAGGTCTACAATTAGTTCTGGGCACTCTCTTTGCAGATGAGCAAAGGAGTAAAATATTAAATGAGAACCTCAAAATGAAGATTTCTCCTAGGGCAAACATTAGCAAATTTGGTTGTGTGGCTGAATATAGCTGAAATGCATTGTCGTGGGTCTTAATTGTGGCAGAAGGCAGTTATGTTTATGTTACTTGGTGTATTCTTCTGTCTTTTCATTTGTAAAATTCAAATATTAAATGGGGGAAAAAACCAACCTGAAAACCAAAAGAAAAGAGGTGATGGTGTGTGATATTTTGTTTCATCTTTCCAAATAGGTTTGGCCTGCTCTGACAAGAGGAAAAAACAAGCTCTTCATGGATTAGGCCTAAGATGTGAACAGGGAAGAAACATGAACATCTTCAGAAACTTAGGAGAAATATTCTGTTCAAAAGTTTAGACTGAAGTCGGACAAAGGTTTGAAGTTAAGAGAGAAAGCTGGCACACAGAAAAGCTTCTAGACTGTTCTGGTGTGATTTAAGCTTTCATGCAGCTCTCCCTTGCCCCACAAGATGGTTTCCTAATAAGCATGTCAAACAGCAGATACAGGCCTCATTATGTGAGCAGAAAGGAACTTTTTAGCATTTCCCACCTTAGGGTATCAAAGAATATGCCCATTTGAGTTTGTGTAGACTGTATAGAGGAAGCTTACCAGATTAAATACCAGAAAGATAGTCTCTTTAACAGTCAGGGGAAATTGAACATTCTCCAATAGTGATGTAACAGATTCAGAGGAGAAGAAGGAAAGCAAAGGCTGAAAAGCCTTATCCCCTGCTCCTCCTCCAACAAACTGGGTGCACAACCATAACCATGAACCAAACATACAGACTCCAGCACCTTCATTAACCTCCTATAAATCATTACCACCAAGTCCAGCCCAATAGCTATTCTAATCCATGCCGCTCTACTGCAAAAACTACATATCAGGGATAATACTGGAGCTAATTCTGGATAAGAAAATAAACCTAGGGACCATAGAGGTATTAAGACCTCAAAAAACCCTAGGGACCAGAAACACATGAAGGCCTCCACCCCAAGAGACATTATGAATCCAGACAACATAAATACTAACGGCTTTATCCCAATATAGAGTAATTGCAACCAAAATACAATCAGAACAGGGTTTTTTTCCACTCTCTCGACCCCCACACCCCACATTGGATGCCAATTATTTGTCCTGGTTTAGGGCAAATCTGGGAGAAAACCTCCATGAAGGGGACCCCCCCAGAAAGCAAACCCACGCAGCCCCTCCCCCCCCCGGTTCAGGAAAAATTTCCTCAGAGAGAAGTGGAAAAAACTGTTTATGTAACAGGCAAAGCACTCCCCAGCACAAAAAATGCACAATACCAGATGACAAACCCATTCGTAACTCTGGAGAGATGGCAAATTCAGAAAGTCTCTCCTGTGGGTGGTCACTCCATTGTCAGTCCCTCCAGCACTGGGAAAGGCCCAGAGCAGGCCCCGGTGGACCTCAAGGTTCCAGCTCTCGGTGCTTCCCGGGGTCCCCAGTCTGGAGCGGGTTTGCACAGTTCCAAGAAAAGGGAAAGAAAACAGTCCAGGGAAAACTTCTCTGCCTCAGCTAGCCAAAACTAACTAAAAAGCAAAGGAGAGCTCTGTTCTGCTCCATCCATGCCCAGACAACACAGTCCAGGGGAGAATGTGGAGGAGTGAGTGCAGTCTCTGGTAACAAACTCCGTGCTTCTTCTCCTGCCCGCCTTCGCTCTCAGAACCGGTCTTGAAGGCACAGAATATAATATCCAGCATAAACAGAACAGATGACTGTGGATACAAGCATCTTAAGGCCACCCTAGGACACACAGAACCTAGAAAGGTCCATTTTGGTTGTCAAGTATAGATTAAAGTGTGCAAGAGGTTTTTAAATCACATAGATCCACAGGATCTTTACTTCACCTAGTACTGCGTAACATGCACCAAAGAAAAAACTCTTTCCTCTTTAAAATGCAGACCATTCAGTATAACAGATGAAAAATGGGGTTGACCCACAGGGTGGAAGCATGTGAAATCCTGTTACAACTATATACTGCTCTAGAATCCATAAACTCCATTTGCTCAACAACACGTGTTTAGGAAGATTCAAGAATAGTTATCTTAGCAAACACAGCATCTGTCCCTAACTCCAAAATAAATGCTGAAGTATTCTTAGCTAGAGAAAACTACAATGCAGGAAACTGTGCCATGTTTCATGATGATAATGTTTCCTTAATTAAGAGATGGGCGGCGTTAACAATGTTTTTCAAAGAAAATCCCCTAATAATCCATCAGATGTGGAGGTATTCATGTATCCATGCACTGTGTGAGAGGAATGTGCTAAAAATGTCATAGCTATAGGGCTATTGATTGCGTTGCCTTTGGAATTACCAGCAATTGTGTAATGGTTTTTCTCGCTATATTACTGTGTGCATGTATTAGATGCCATGAAGACCTATGAAATAGAAATTACTTCATGTTCACCTACCTACTTCAAACTAATGCCCTTGTAAGAGTCTCCTCAAGGAAGTGCAGATGCAGTGCAAGTTACTGGGTGAAACTATTTATTCCTCAACTGCTTGGAAGTTTCCTTTTCACACAGTGGGCTCATGCTTTCTAAATTGTTAATGGTTGTTCTGAGGTGAGTTCTGGAAACATTACAGTTGTACATGAAGAAAGATATGCATTTTTTCACACTAATCGCATTTTATTCAATAGTAATGAGTGGCATAGAAGCTGGTCCTGAAAGTTCAGTTTCAAATTAAACTGACCTTTGAGACTGAGTGTTCATTAAAGTTTAGGATTTCAAAATATATGTGTATCATAAAAAAATAAAATTATTAATGTAATACACAAGATTCGATGTGAGAAAACCATTAACAAATATTTTAATAAAGCATATTCATTTCTAAATCTCCATAAGAGAACCTTATTACAGCAGTTATCCACTCTGTAATACCTTCCCCTAGCACTAAAAGCAAACTGGATGAAAATCATCTCAGAGTTGTGTATAAGCATACCTTCCTTTGAGCAGGAGCATATTAAGTTTTATCACTGAGCTTCACTTATAACTAGTCCATAGAAGACCTCAAACAGTTGAGCCAATACTGCCCTGAAAACAGATGTGATATTCCAAAGCAATGCTTTTCAGATGTAGTCTTACTTCTCCTTCAGATCTAATAACAAAACAAAATAAACTATTCATCTTTGAAAAAATAGATTAAAAAAATAATCTGCAAGTCATGCTGCTGACTGCATGCAGTGAGGAAATTCTGTCAATTTGCCTAAGTGCCTCCTAGTATCCTGGTCAGATTGGTGTTCTGCTCTGTAAAACCCTACTGTAAAAAATGCTTCCTGTCTCATAGACCATATGCTGGGATCCAGGATAGCCTTTAGAGATCTAAGATAGTCTTTAGCTATGTAAATATAAATTGCAGTCTTCAGAAGAGTCACTCAGCTCTTGCTTTAATCTGGAAAGAACTGAAGTTCACAACATTACACTGACCTTACAGCTAACATTTGGTCATTCCTAAAACCACTCGGAAGCCCTGGCAGTATGACACATCACTGTCAGTCTCATGTGCAAGCCCCACTCATTTCAACTCTCCAGATCTTAACCAGTGGTTTAATACAATCCAAATTGTGAGAGCACATCTTCCAGATGGGGTGCTGCAAAAGGCATGGCCATTGCATGGCCCCCCAAATGTGCCAGACGATGAAGAGGATACATCACTGGTCCTCCTGCTTATGGAAAATCTATTTCAGTTTTCATCCCTACTTGAGAAGATCCTAAACCGTGTATCTGATCCCAGATCCCTCCCTCCTCTTCTTGTCACCTGCCCTGGTAAGAGAGGGACTTCTTTATTCTTGGGTTTTCCTGTTGTGGATCCATTTGCTATTGAATATATCAAAGCAGAGTGGGGACAGATAGTGAGTGTGAATGTATCCATCTGTCATACTAAAACTAGTCCCTGTGTATTGACATCAGACATTTTATCAAATGGCTGTTTAATGTAAAATACACCTTGTGGGAAGAATAAGGCAGACTGTCTGCTCTAAATTCCAATTGCAGATTTTCAAGGTATGAATAACTTAAAGGAATTTGATTACAGTGACCTATATTCAGACTGTTCATTCAGTTACATCAGTCCAAAACTGCACTGCAGGATGTCTGGTGCCATATGTTGCTTTCCAGCATGCCAGTCGATGAGGCAGTCAGAAAGGTATTGCACTTCTAAACTGCTTCTCCTGGGAAAAAAAAGGAAAAATGATGGGAAGNGAAGGGGAAGGGGAAGGGAGGAAGTTTTTCACATGCTTTTTAACACTTTCCATCACCAGTTTGTGAAAATGTCAGATATTAGTAAAATCCTAACAGCATTACTGTGGTGCTGCACAGGCTAGCAGATTTACTGTTCTTGTAGCACAGGTAAATATTGTCTTCTTGGACTGTCTGCCTTCCCTGACAACTTTCAGTTTTTAATGCAGTTTAATGTATGTCTAGTCAAAATCTAGTCTTGTTTGATGACTGATGATTCCTGTCTCTGAGTAGAAGTCCATCCATTGTGAGAGGGTGGGGCGTGTTTGGCTTTGCTGAAATCAGATCGCTCTTTCTGTTTGTACAAAGTGTGTTTGTCACAGCATTCCCTGCTTTGGTTACCCTTTATTTTCCGCTTTCTGTAACTGTTCTGCTTTGTTTGGGTTCTTTTTTTCTAATTTTATCCAAAGTAAACTAAAAAATATTGCAAAAGAAAAATAAAAATCTTAAGTGGAACTACATTTCTAGAAATTTACAGGCATGTTTCACATCCAAAGATGAGAAGGCAGGTATGAATAAACTTTGAAACCCTGCTAAAACTCTGTGCCAAGCCACCAGCACTTTCAATATCAGTATTGTCCTACCCTGTCAGAGAACTTCACTCTGACTTTACACCAGCTAATTGTCCCTGTGGTTCTGCTGGCTCTCCAGGGTTTTCACACCTCACCAGAGTTTTCACCCTCACCAGGATGAAAACCCTGGTTTTTACACCACATGGTTTTCTCACCTGCAGAAAATGGTCACTAAATCTCTCTCTAAGATCTGCAGAGATCCCCAGTAAGATATATACTTGTCTAGAGCTCTTCCAGTCATTTATTGCACCTATTCCCTCATTCATGGGAAGAATAACATTGGAATTGCTCCTTTATTCCCAGGAACATATCAAAGTAATGTAGGCTGTGCAGAGGTATTGGAGGAATAGCTGCAGTCCAAGAAAACTCTAGAAAAAAATGCTGCAATTGCTACTCATGGTCTTGTCCTGTTTTGTTGTTACACACCTCTCTTGCAGAGACAGCCAACACATGTGGTGGGGGAAGGCAGGAAGAGGTCACTGAGATACACTTTCACTAAGGTTAAAAAAACTCAGGTTGCTTCACTTAAAATTTCTCAGGGGAACAATGCAGACCCCCCCCCCCCCCACTGTAAATGAATTATGTTTTCTAAGATAAAGCAATGTTTTGATGATGATTCCCAGTAATTAGAAGAAATATACAGCATGTAAGTAAACTTAATATTTTAATTAAGTGCTTTGCTGAATAATGAAGATGTTTGCTTTGTCTCTCTGGGCTTGAGTAAAAGGGAAAGCAAAAAAATCAAAGGATTTTCTTTTCTGTTTGAATTCTATTAAATTTTATTTTGACTGAACAGGGGGGAAGACAATGGGGGCCTTAGAAAAGCCAGTATTATGAGTTCAACTAGTACACTGAAATATTTTGCTTTTGCATGAAAACTGATGACACTAAAAGTGGTTGTTAAAGAAAGGAAGTCTCATATGTCTGTCAGTTGCCAGCATTTTTAGCTAAGGCAGCATTTACACTAAAATCTGTTATTTTTATTGTTATTAGCAGCCTTTCTTGGGTCCCAAGCTTTCCACAAATTTCTCTTTCTGCTTGCAGGAATTTATAGGTAAACAAAACTCAAGACATTTTGAAAAATCAAAAAGTATTGATATTTTTGCATATTTAAATCGCATGGAAAGGTAAACAAGTCACATCACTTTATTTCTAGAACTATTTTAAATAATCCTACATATTTAAACTGAAGAAGGCATTATAAGTTAGCCCTAGACACAATATACTTATAAAGTTTAATTTTTTTATAAGTTCATATTTTCTCAGAAAGTATAATCAAGCAATCACTTTCAACTCAGCAGATTCAAATAATCTCTTAGGGTCCTACCAAGAAAGAAGCATACAAATACTTCATCATGCATATTTACACAAAGCTTTACTAGCAGCACCTCTGGATCTACAAAGCAGCATTGCTTCACAACTCAGTTTGGTAATTTTATTCTTCCTTCATCCAACAGTGGTATCCTCAAAAATAATAAATGTATCAGTCAGAGCTCCCAAATTTGTTTAAGAATACCACAAGCACTTTATTACTAATCGAATAAATAGATAGCATGTGTCTTTGCTTCAGCAGCCTTTATTTATTTTATGGACATTTTTCATCAACTTACAAACATTTTCTGTTTGAAATGCTACATAAATGAATGTTCCCCATCTGGAATGTTAACACTCGGCATGAAGAAAAGGAAGTCAAAGCGAAAAAATAAAAAAGTGGCAACATTTCTTTGACTCCCGTGTCAGTAGTACCAATTAGCTACATGAATTTTCCATCTGCTTTCACTAAAGAATACGTGAACAGCTGCATCCTACAGGAAGACAACCTGATGCAGCCAACAGAAACTGTCAAGCACCTGGTCATTTCCTGTCACTAGCTCCACTACTGCTGCAGATGTCAAATCACACCGGGTTTGCCAGATAGCTTTGTACAAACTCTACTAAAAAAAATTGCCACTGTTTTGCTTTCTCTTAGTGAAATCTCTTTGCTTATTGATCTAAGTGGTTTGTATTTATATTTTACTTTATGGATTGGATTGCATTGGATTGGATAGCAAAACACTGTATGTCTGGAAATTTATGGGCTTCACAGTCTTGAAACAATAAGGACACCAAACTAATGCTGCAAATTAAAGAGAGACTAATGATTTTGTTTGGCATGGTCTAATGCTGCTGTTAATTGGTAATATATATTGTGTTGGGCAGTTGCACCTAATCTATTTATTTTCCTGAAGGAATATCTATCACTTTGCCTATATGTTTCACAGAATATCACATAAACTTTCTAATTCCTCAAATTTAAAAGAGAACACTATTTTAGACCCTCCTCCTCCCCACAGCACCAGCCTCCTGAAAAAAGAAAATAGCTGTTATGGAGATGGATAACTTCAAAATGTCTGACTAGTTGATTCACGGAAATGGAAGTACTGACGTTTTCAGATCTTTTGCGTGAAGCACAAAGTTTCTTGCAAAATACCTGGACCTTTTGCAACTGCCTCCTGCCAAAATTCATGAGGGAATGCCTTTCTCCTTCGTTGTTGAAGCAATCTTCCTAATCCCACAGCATTGTTCAGCTCTCTGTCTAAATCAGTGGAAGGCTTATATGGAGATAAGACCATCTGTGGTGTTAGGCAGAGAGTGAGAATGCTTTCTGGAACTGTCAGGGGAACTAGATTTCCAGTCTTTTTAAACTCAAGGATTGTGGACCCTGTAACTTTGACCTTTCTTATCAGGAGATTACCTAACTGTAAAAACTGCCTGCGTTGTTAAATTTGCTGATACCACACCTGGGATCTGCAGAACAGTGAATACAAGACTATCTTGAAGACCATCCTTTCAAATGGTTTCTATGATCTATATTCCTTCTAGTTCCAAATGGGCCAATAAATTGTCTTTCTCCCCATTTTCTCCAGTAATCATCTAGAACAACTGTTACAACATGGGTTTTTCTTTGTACAGGCATGCATTCACTGAGAATGCAGCCAGGGTTTGCTAACAGAGCCGTGCCCAGAAACAGGGAGGATCCTTCAACAAGCTGTGCTCTGTGAAGGTCTCTGTTTCAAAGATTGTGTCTGTGTTGTCCTCCCAAGTCATCAGCAAACACAGACTCATAAAAACAGCAAGGCCACATCTGTGTGGGAGCCTGGGCAGGCTCTGGGAGACAGCCTTATCTGAGTTATGCTGGCATAGCTGCATCAGTGCAACCCAAAATTTGTGTCAGGCCGGCTTGCACTGGGACGTGCGGTGCAGCAGTAGCAGCCTCTTTGTACCACTTGACTGGGAGAGACAGGTTTCATGCCACAAATGCAGTACTGTCCCTCATTTCTACACAAAAATTTGTGACTCTCCTGCACTTTCAACAGAGGGAATAAAGGAGTCAGAACTACAACCAAATGCCAATGCCTAATTGTAGTAGCTCACACTGTGAAAGCCACAGCATAAGTTTAAAGCATTTCAGGACACTTTGTAAGTTCTGGATGAGCTGTTTCATCTCATTCCTGTGTTCACACCTGTTCCCCAAGCACCTGTCCCTCGTTTTGTTTCCTTTCACAGTTGACAGCTATGCCATATTTTGGTCTTAGCTCAAGGAGCTAAAAAACCCCAATTATTTGGATTCGGATTGATGATGTTTTAAGTAAAACTGAATAAAGAATAGGAAATGCATATGATTGGTATTCAGCAAACTAAGTTGTGATAGCGATCATTAAAATTCAGCAGTCACAAGACATCTCAGATATAAAAGCAAGTTCTTTTACGGTATGTTTTTCTAGTCCTCAAAATATCCAAACATACGTATCTATGAAAAAGCATTGACTTTTTAATATAAATATACAACTTTTAAAGATAATAACTGAGGCTAAAACTTCAGATATTTCTTAAGACATATTTAGATCCTTGAAGACAAGCATATGGATGACTAATTTTTGGATCTTGAACTATTAGGTTTTCTTGTTATGATGAATTTTTTCAATCAGAATGTAGAAACATATAATTTATGTGTACCTTCTCTCTTCATAATCCATTCTGTTGCAGACTATCTCCATTCTGTTTGTCTCTTTCAGGCAATTGGCCTTGTCAATAACTATAACACTACAAAATTACACTACAGATCTGAGAACAGAAGATCATAGTAGGAGATTCTGTAATTAATTCTCAGAGCTAATATCCATAAACCAAAGATTAAGCTTCAGCAGATATTTTTATTCATTATTGGAGCTATTTATGCAAGGTTTATTCTTGGCTCCTATTCAACACCTTCTGCACTTGCCTTATCTGTATAGGGGCTCCTGTTTCAAAAGATTTATAATAGGTATACCACTGTCTATAAAACCAGTTCCTGACTTTTAGCTTTTGAAAATCTGCATCTATTCAGTAATTTCCCAGCTCTAGCTTACCCTCCATAAACCCTTCCCAAGCACCTAGTCATTATTAGTATCCCATAACAGTGTAACTCTTTTTAAGACTCTTTTATGATGACAAAATCTCTGATAAGGACTCCTAGTATATCAAGCTTTATCACTATAACCCCTGCTGTAACAACATCCCTCTACAACACACAAACAAAGAGCCTTTGGAAAATTGTTCCAGGTTGTGCAAAGTATCCATTAGACAGACACATAAAGTACGTCGTATATCCACATTGGATAGCAAGAAAGAATGGGACATCATGGCAAAAGCAGCTCTTTTATTTGGGGAGGGTCTCTCCGACTGAATAATCTGGTTTTACTTACTGACTCACTGGATGAACCAAGTGCTGTAAAGCAGGGAACTGTGTCACGTAGATGACCAGTAATTCAGTTATAAGCTGATAGATAGGTGTATTACCCCGCACTGCTTTATTCAGAAAACAGAAGGATAGTGAACCTGCTGAGGGAAAGTTAGCTTTATTTTTTTCTGGTGTATAAGTCCACCCATTTTGCAGTCTTTAAGCTCTTTACATTTTTTTCATGCAGTAAAAGTTCATACTCTGAAGCATCAATCTGCATATGTGTCCAGATACAAAGCAAAGCTTTTTTAATTCCACAATTGCCACTATATAAAACACATACAAAAATACATTGCATCAGTCATCAATTTCTTGGGTGTTTCCCATCAAGTGTAGGGTTCTGCTGGGAGAAGTGTTGGACTAATAAGGAAATATTTAATGCATTTCTTATTAAATAGAATGCCTTTCATTTAATCCCTATGGTTGCTGCCAGGCTAAAGGATAGCAGCAGCAATAACACACCATCAGAGAAAGGTGGGTAAGAGGTGTTGTAATAGAAAATTGTGTATTCACACATATGGAAATGTACCAGGAGAAAAAGAGAGCAAAGGAGAGAGAATGAGTGGGAGAGTAGAGAGGAAAAGAAGAATGCAATGGTCATTCAAAGGGCAGGAGAAGCAGTGGTTGAGGGGAGAAAAGAGCAACTTATTAGCAGCAGACAGCTCTGAGAAGCTCCACTGGGGGAGCAGAAAGTGCAGCTTCAAGGCATTGCTGTGAAAAGCATTGGCTGTGGTGTCAGTTTTGATGTGGTTCTGTCTGTGTCTGCTGCTGTGGCTGCTAGTGCTACTCACATCACTCCCACAAGCCTGAAGGAGAAGGCAAGCTTTGCAGTAGCGTTGGGTAGGTGTAAAAAAATAGTCAATAGAGCCAATGGACTGAGAGGGGGAACGAAATTTTTGCCTGTGAGGATACATCAAGCCTGTCCCACTAGTAATTCATCGTTTAAATCACCAGAACAACAGCTTAAGCTCCTCCAAGCAGTAATGTGCTGTGCTGCGCTGTGCTGTGCAGGGATTTAGAGTGTCTTGAGTACACAGGCTTGTGCCAGAAATTGTCAGCATCAGTGAAAACGCGTGATGTTGGATTGGAGGATTTGTGCTAGTTCTGTGAGTAAAGCTTTACACAGGAAGCTTCACAGCTTTATCATAAACATTTCTTAAGGAGGAAGGTAAAAAGATAGTGCTCAGTAACTAATTTCAGACACTGCAAACCAAGAGAAAGGAAAAAGATACTCAGTGGACATCAAATATGTTCATATCAGTCAACCAGTCTTTGGGGTTTTTTTTCCAGTTTCAGTGATATAATTATTATATAAGCAAAATCAACCATTATAAATTAATTCCTCATTCTATTAATCAAAGCAGCAGGACCCAAAGTATGACTTACTAGCTACGTGTAAATGACAGAGACCAAAAGAAGTCAAGTTAATTAAAAAGAGTTGAAAACATGAATTGATAGTTTTTCCATGGTTGCAATTTTTTCTTATCACCTTCTATGCTCTTTCTTGATGCACTCATGTGTAAAATAATGCTACTACTTGAATCAGTCTTCCAAACTCTTTTAAAGTTCTACTGTGCACTCCAACCTTTAATGACAGGCACTTAAACAAAATGTACTGTGCCACTGGATTTACTGTGAACCTCTCAAGAGATTCTTCTGGTCAGGAAACTCATTCAAAAACTTCACAATCTAGCCCTTTTTTTTTAAGTTGTAGAGGAGCTAATTTAAAATCACTGGAGAAATCAAATGTAGGAAATTAAAGCAACAAATCAACAGAGGAAAGGTGAACAGAATTAAATGGTCAGTGATTTAACTGATAGCATCTCTGATCATGGATACTTGATGTGAAGTTCACTCCCCTTACTGCCAGTACTTCTGAAAGATCACTAGTGATACAATAGCATTTTAATACACATATTAGGACTAAAAATAATCTTAACATGTTTTTTTATATGACTTCATATCTCTGTAGTGAAACAACAGAATATAAGCTGTATCTTTAAAGAGATTTCCATGTAACATTATTTCTGATGTGATCACCTAACAGGACATAGACAATAACAAAACTGTTTCCAGATATATTTTTTTCCTTTGAAAGCAGTTAAGAGCCCATTTATTTAAGCCATAGCCCTGGTTTCATAGTCCTTAAACTAATTACAACCTTGATAAATAATTTTTGACTTTAAAAATCCCCAAAGCTGAAGTTAAGCAGGAAATCTTCAAAGTAGGCTTCAAAAAACCAAGGAAGAAATACCGATGGTACCTATGCCCTTTTTCATTTCATGGGTTGGTGATATGGGTGCCTAGCTGAGATCAGCTCTCCCGTCCCCCAGATGAGCATGCCACATGGCATCTCTTGCAGCACACTGCTTCCGTCAACATTCCAATGTGATCCATCTCCCCGTTCATGTCTTGTCAGCCTTACTGCTGTCTGGTGCAGTGGCTTCAGTTCGGTCATGTGCAGAGGAACAGTGCCACAAACAAGGCTGGGAGCAGCTCTGCCTCACAGGTCTGGCCGCGTGTCTGAGGCAGCAGCACTCCCCAGGGCACTCCAAGATCTGGGTCTTCCCAGAGACAGGAGAGGATTGAACCCACACTCTGCTGGTCTCAGCCATCGAGCAGACCTGTCCCCAGACTACTGGATGAAAGAAGATGCTGCTGCAATTACATCAATGCTAAAACCCCTCCCAACAAAAGTAGACTCCACTCAAGCTGGAGCAGAGCATGTGAAGTTTTCCTCTCTTCACCCTTGAGCCTCCAGACCTCCTCACCCAGGCTGTATCACACACTGTGTTATGCTTTGGATGGACAGTCTCAAATGACTGTAGTTAATCACTTGACTTTTTAAGCACTCCATCCATCACCCAGTGCCAAGCCCAGGCTTCCAAAGTCAGCTTTCTGCAGCTCACCAGGATTATCACCCTCTTCGATCTTCTAGGGGAGCTGTTTCTGTGATTCTTACTCTAATACGTTTCAATATTGACATGTCAGGCTGGCAAAGCCCTAACACTTGATTTGTCTAAGGCAGATAAGCACTGTTTGAGCAGGCACATGGGGGTCTTTCACATCTATTCTTTCTGAAAATGTTTCAGAAATAAAACACTTGCACAAAACAGGAGAAATGTAGAACTGCAGTGACTTTGTGAGTGACTAAAAATAACATGTCATGGGAACTTCTTCTTTTTTTCCCCAAGTCTGGTAAAAAGAGAGAAAAGTAATCATAAATATGCTGTCCTGTTTTACACAGGACTATATCTCAACCCTGAGATACAGTCATGAACTGTCAAATCACACACAGAGGCTTTCATAAAATGCCAACCTACAACTCCCAAATGTATATTTGGTCTTTGGTTTTGCTTTTGGGTGAGGTTTTTTTCTGCCTCTGTCTACTGATTCCCATATAAAAAATAACCTTAAATTTTTTCTTCTTTGCAGAAAACAGCTATCTCTTAATGTTCAAATAATTTAAGAGGAATATATATTTTCATACAGTTTTTGTACTTGATTTTTTCAACATCTCAGCACTTAGATAGGCACATGAAAAGAGGTCCATGATGGTATCTCAAACTACTCCCATTTAACAACCTCAGTGAAATCCTGCCCCATTGAACTTAATGGTATTTTAAGGTACATTGCTATGGCATTGGAGTCCTTACCTATTTCCGGGGACAGCCTAAATTAATCTATCAACATATGTTACACTTTGAATCTAATGGATGAAAACTATTTAAGAGCAAACTCAATGTCTCTCATTTTCTGCTTGCTGCTGCAACTCTAATTTAAATTCTGCAGTATGTATTTTACAGGTGCCATACAATGCCAATTGAAGGTTACCACAATAAAGCAGGAAAAAAGATGAGGACTACAAAGACATTGGCAGTGTATTTTAATTCAGCTGAAAAAAAGTGACTTCTGCTTTTATCATCCTTTGTATTTGGCAAAGGTTAGAGTTTATCTGTTTCACAGGCTGCCAGAATGCTGAGTAGATCCTGCCATTGTCTCAGTGAACATTGAATTGCATATTAATTGAAGATCTAAGGCTCTACATCAAACAATAGAAGTGTAACCAAACATTGCAGACCTGGGACAGGAATGCCTCTAGAGCTAGATGGGTATGTTTGATTTAACAAGGCCCTTTAAATGTTTTCTTCAGAAACACGGCTAAATCCTTTGAAACTTTGACAGTGTTTTGCTACTAGCTGCAGCCAAAAATTAATTTTCTGGAGATCAGTCCAGCATGCTTACTTTCTGGTCATATCCAAATGACCAGAGTTAGAAACAGCCCCAGCATGCCAGCTCCTAGGGATGTTTGAAACAACACATGTCAGGCAGATTAAACTCCTCTCCTCCTGTGAAGCCTATTGACCATTCACACAGGTGTGTTCTTACTGCTCCCTGATTAAAGGACAAATGAGATGAGGGCCATGAGAAGACGTGCCTCTCATCCTTCTAGGAGGTGTATGAGGGCAGAAATCAGCTGCCAAAAGGAAGATGTAAACTAACTAAGTGACATTTGTGCACTGCTTGAATTAACAGGTAAGTTCAGCCACACTGTAATGCATTAAGAATTTCTATCAGACACAGAAAAGAACACATCTCCTGCATATCATACAGCATTTGTACACACATAAAATAGAAAGAGGCAGACAGAACTCAGCATTTCTCCAATAAGAGACACTAATAATATAATGTGTATCACTAGAAGTGGAAAAAAGGAATAATGCCAAGGAATTTAATGGATTCAAATCCATATAAAAATTGGCCTCATAACGATTACAACATATTTGAGTTTCAGAAATTGATCAAAGCTGTTTATCTGAACAGATTTATTCTTTTATGGAAACTTGCATTGGGACTGAGCCCAGTTTTGCTATTCAGTCCTTCTTTTATAGTGCTACTGATCTAAATGACAGAATTCCTGAATTTTTAAGTTTATTTCTTTATGTGTGACCCCTCTCAAGTGTGATCTGTTTGTTCAACAAAACATTGTGACTTAAATCCCCATTTAAACAATACAGACATAACTGGCAATAGTCAGTATCACCATGGCTACTTAAGTTCCTTGCTTTAGAAGAAGAGTCACAAATAGAGGCCA
>WEZZ01034459.1:603-25378 GCA_013400585.1 Chloropsis cyanopogon
TTTTAAAAATGAAAACAGAAGTAGCATGAAAATGAAAAGATGAGATGAAGAACATACATGCACACATTTCTCACATATATGAAGGAATAAACAGAATGGAGAAAAAAACAAACTAAAGCCATATACAAATATTCAATGTATTTTTTAGTCATAGAGGACTGCTCTTGTAGCAGCAATGTAGAAATTTCTTTATGAACTTTTCTTAAAAAAAGATGGAAGCTGAATAAAAGGATGAGAAACTGAGATGTATGAACTTGTCTTATTCAAGGACCTATATTGACATTTTTAATTGTTGTCCTCAGATGCTGGAGAAAAAAAAAAACAAACCTAAAAACCCAAATGAAAAGGCTTCCCTTTGTCCCTTCATTTTCCTTTGTAATTCCTCACTTACAGTTTTGTCCTGGTAAGTGTGTTTCTCATGTGAAACCAGTTGCACACAGATGATCAGAGAATAGCTCTTAACAGTTCCTAGTTCCAAGAATCCAGGCTTGTTTCTGTTTAGTAAACAGTGTCTGGGGTCTGCAGGGGTAGAAACACTCAGACATCTGGGTTTTTTGAAATGGAAAAATGAAGCGTGAGGAAATAATGAAGTACAGACTTCCTTAATAGAGCAGCAGGACATTCCAGCATCATTAACTCTTTCATTAACCTGCTGCCGGTTCACTCCCACAGACATTCCCATGTGTGTGACTCAAACCCATTATTCTTGTTAGTCTACTTGAGAGTTGCCATTGAGACTTAACAGTAGGTTTCATACAATAATAAGGACACCAAACAAGCAAGTAATTGTACACATAGGATGGAACAGAGAACAGCAAAAAGAACTGAGTATTTGGGTAAATGAAACATTCCATGCTATTAACAACCAGGAAAAACTTCAGTTACTGCTCTGAGGCTTATTAGATCAAAACCTTAGTGGGTAGAAAGGGGGAGAAAGGGTCTCTAATTACAGCTGAATACAATACAGCCTCCTCTGCAATCTCCATTCTGAAGCAACTTACTTTACAAACCGAATGCTAGAGTAAACCAAACTACTTTTGTGAGGCTTCAGAAAGTATAGTTTGTTTCTGTCCCTGGCAATGATTTACTGATGGATCTATCCATTCTAGAAGCACTAAAGCTTTAGCAACAGATGACACCCCAAGGGCAGCTATTGTTCTATTAACTCTGAGAAGGGAGCAGTCGCTAAGTTGTAAACATTGCCATTGCTGCAGACTAGCTCAGCAACGCAGATATTTTGTACTTCAGTCACAATTCAGCAAAAGTGAGATTTCTTAACTACACAGATTTTTTTTTTTACATTTAGTGAGCCTAGATAATTGATACACGTGTTTCTAAAGCCTGTCTTCTACTGGTAACACAAAACTGTATTAAAAGAAAATTATCAGTGAGGCGAATATGAAGACTAACAAAGCCTGGCAGATCTTCACCCGCTAAAACAGTAGATACAAAACTCTTAAAAATATTTTGTTACTACTATTAAAACTGTGACACAGAAAAATCCCCATTCAAGACAATTGTGTTGAGCACAGAAAGTGAAAAAGTGTACAGGGTAAGTAGGAAATAAAGTAACTACAAAATAATACCATGGGCTTAGCAGTTGAGTAGACACACTAACCACTGCATAAGAAAAGGTGTTAAGAATAACAAAACAACCCACCTACTTAAGTAAATCATCACAAATACTCAGAAGAAATTAATTGTGTCCTTGTAATAAAGTTAATTTGTTGATTGCAAATATCAGTCTACCAAAACACCTGTTTCATCTACAAAGGGCATGTGGCAGACATGAAAGCAATGTTTTTGCCTCTACAATTCTGCCTGAAGACCTGGAAGCTTTAAGGTTTGATTTGCTTCAAGTTATTCACATCAAGTTTCTCCTCTAGGAGAAATAATTTTGTTTTTAATCTGCTGGATAGTTAGCTAAATATTTTGACACAGGTCATAAACACCAGTTAGTTCCTCATTCATGTGGCACTAAAATGAAAATACACATGGGAGATCATGGATGAAATGTTTGTTAAAAATTATATTAAAAGACAGACGAAGTGGTGAAAGCTATGCCTCAGAATTAAACACTTCCAAACCTCCTGAAATTTACCTATGATATAAAAATCTACAAGCACTGGGTGATTTCGCATAACTACTGAGTACATGGTGAAGTGTCATGTAAATATGATTTAAAACTAGAATCATCTTTGTGATTTTTCTTTTTTTCTTTCCTCTGTGCAATCCTTTGCCTTTTTGCTTCAGAAGCTGAGCATCTAATTGTGGAGGAAAAAAAAGGTCAGAAATTCAGAATTAGGGAATATAGAGGCAAAATAAAAATTTTAGGTCTCAGGTAGTAATATTGTGCCACACAGACGAGCACTTTGAAGCAAACACCTCCACTATTAAAAAATAACAAAACAACCCAACCAAAACTCCCAAACCCTTTCTTTCCTTCTGGCCCTAGGATATTCTTGTTACTCTTGACTGCACAGTTTGAGTTTCAGTCTGTTGAGAAATGCCCACCAGCAACAATCTTAGAGGAAGAAGAATTTTGTTTGAATATGCTGAGAAGTTAGGGTTTATTTCCTGGGTGAAAGATTCACCATCTACAAAACCTGAGTGCTGTCCCATAGGTTTGCCATGCTGTTGAATTAAAGTAAAATAACATAGCTACTTTGTGCTCCAATGTTCCTTCCTCTTTCTTTTTTTTTTTTTAAGCATACCTTCAAGATGAGTTTTATACTTCAACCCTCAAAATACAATGGAGAAACAGAAGTGTGAAGGTAGAGAACCTTCTTCTGAATAGAGAATAATCTGGACAAATACAGAAACAAGTAAGTGCCAGCTAGAAACTGTGGTTTTCCTAGACCATAGGCCGTATGTGGCATGTAGACACCTAGATCTTACTGCAGACAAGAGCCTTATAACCTTGGTCTAATTTTCACTTTTCTTCTGTAAATATTGCATTCATTTGCATGCCAACAATTCCAGATATTTTATGGTAAGTGATTACTGAGTATGCAAACCAAATCGCCCCCACGGTCAAACCTTTACACAAGGCAACTTCAAAAGATAGTATCAGCTTGGGGCTGAAAACTGCTGGGGATAGAATAAACAAAACATAAAATGGGACATTGAACAGGATATCATGAAAAAGTGATAGCAGTCAAGATAAAGTTTTGACACAAGCTTGGTAAATCCCTAAACTTTAAAGACTTGAGAAGAATAAAGACACCAATGTGGAAGTAGGAACTGTGTTTCAGAAGGGAACCAAATTAAGATATATATCCTCCAAATCCCAAATTATATTTCTGGTCCAACTTTCAAGAACTATAGAATTTTACCTCCTAACACACATCGGAAACCATCCCCACGATAACCTGCCTTGCAGTGGCAGCTGAAGGACCCAGGAGTGTTGTAGCAGAAAGCATCTGGATGACAGTGGCCCCGTTGACATTCATCTACATCTGTAAAAGAAAAGATCAATCTCAGGTGACTGTTCCTTCTGATGGACAAATCAGAGTGATGAAATAAAGTACAAACCTGCCACGTTTTCAGGCTCCTATTTTAGGGTATCTGATTTTGGAAATACATCTAGTACAGAAATGCAAGGGAGATAAAAAAGGGGCTGAGGGGGAAGCATGCCTGTATTTTAGGTTCTCTGTCTCAGCAAATCCCAGGATTCTCCTGTTCCAAAGGGTAAGAGATATTATTAACTCACATAGTATTTTAGACATATATGTCCATATTTCCCTAAGAAATAACTTAACATAGCAAGAGAAGTAGGATTTGGCTAGCCATGTTTCCAACATGAAATTAGGTGAAGTTCCCCCACTGCACTCAGACTGGCATAAAACAGAATGCAAATTTTTTTACGTAGTCAGAGCATTTTGTTTTACCGCCTTAGTAATTTAAACCAATACAGTGCAAGCAGTTGCAGCAGACAAAGGTCTGCAGCTGCAACTACTGCAATTCCTGCAGTTATCTCATCTTGGACCTTCTATAGACCAAACAGTGAAGAATAAATTCAAAAGTGAGAGGAGGAAAAGAGAAATTCTTAATAAAAATTCCTGCCTGAGGGACTCAGACTATGAAATTTCCTGCTTGAAATGAAAAGTAGGTGTAGGACACAGCAAAGACCAGCCCAGGAGTGCAATGAAGAGTATAAAAGCCCCACAATAAATGGTGCTACCCACCCTCACAGGCACGCCCATCTCCGGAGAAGCCAGGGAGGCAGGTGCAGATGTAGGCAGACCCTCCGGTGTACACACACTGAGCACGCTGAGGAATGTCACAGTTGTGTGTGCCCCTCTGGCAGTGGTTTACCTCATGCTCCACAGCTGCAGGGTAAATGTGTAAGAGAAGAGATGAAAATCTGAACTTTCCTTCACAAAGTCTAAGCCTCATAGTAAGTTCATACGAGAGAACAACATCTGTGAAAGATTACAGAAGAGAAAGGAAACAAGAAACTGAGGGTCTTTTCTCTGGGGATTGGGATTTTTTTTTTTCCCTGAAATTTCCCCTTTCAGTGGTATTAAATCTTATTACAGTGCATTGACTATCCTCAGCACCTCACAGGTGCTTGTTAATATAGAATGGGGCAGAAAGGCTACCATAGTGACAGATCCTAATATCCATATCAGCTTTGGTTATGAAAAGGAGTCCTGAATGAAGAAATGTAAGGCATCTCACAGAGCTACCTCACATGTTAGCTAAGTGGCCAGTTCACTGCACTGGGAATTTTTTAGATGACCTGCTACACTAACCTAGTACTGACCCAGGGCTGCTGTCCCTTGGCAACAAATAAGAGCTGTGACTCACTCAGTGGGAGATAAACACATTTGTTGACTATTGGGGAGATCTGAGACCAGACCTGCAGCTTTTCATAACTCTCTCACGCTGACAGCTGTGGATCTGAAGGCACTGCACTACTTTGCACATAAATTGTTTCAGGAAGTTGCTGGAGCTCTGCCTATGCTTACCCATTATGTCAGGTAGACAGGAAAGGAAACCATGGTACCTGAAATAGGAAGAGGTAAAATACTACAAAAATTTGGGGCCTGAAAATAGGGTGTCCAGTGTGTACATCTAAGAACAGAGTTCCAGCTGCTCTAAAGAGGCTGCTGTAACACTGAGGCTGTCTTTACACAATTATGACAAGGATTTGACAGGAGGCCAAGACAAGACTCTACAATGTTCATTTCATCACAGCACACAGATGGAAGCTACCACAGAGTCAGCAGGGAAATAACAAAAATCTTCTATCAGAGCCATATCTGAAAACACTCATTTTTTTCTGTTTCTCTGGAGGAAATGACATAATTGTTAGAATCATTCATATCTTTATTTGATGAAGTATGTTTTGAATTAAAAAGAAATTCATTAAGAGCAGTATTATAAATACATAAGGTAAGAGTTGGAGCTCAATGGGAGTCTCCAAGTCTTTCTGTTTCTCATCCTACAAATAGGAGGACAAGATTTATTTACAACTCTCTTAAAAAGCTACCCAATGAATCACACAGCTGGTATGAAAAAAAGTGATGGTTCCAAAAAAGCTGAGTCAGAACTGGTATCCCAGAGCAACTTGCAAAAGCACAGAGAGTTGCTGTTGCCCTTTCTGGGATTCAAATTCTCAGTAGGTTATAACACCCTGTACTGTGAAAAGATTACTGTGACATTTATTTTCAATCTGTTGGGAAACTAGAGTTTATCTTCCCTCTCTTCCCTTAAAAATGCAATTTGGTTTTGGTTGAAGGAAGGGATCAAACTGAAATCCTTCAAGCTGGGCAAGGAATTACTTAGCACTTGCTAAAAGTGGAACATCAACTTCATGGGAAAGTGGTAGAGTGAAGCTGATGAGGTCATGGCTGGAGGGAAGAATGTTCCCTTTCAGGTCCAAGTCACAAAAGTGCAGTGTTGGACATAATGGAAGGAACATAAAGCTGCTCTTCCACATCTCACCCTACCCCTTCCAGTGGCCTTGGTAGAAGCTGCTTTTTCTGACTGTTCTGCAAGAAAGAGACTTAGGGTGCACTGTGGTTTAGGGAACAGGCATGAATTGTAATTCTTACTGGAGCAGAGAAATTGGGCTTGTGACAGAGTGTAATACACAGCATGCAAAATCACAAACTCAAGGAAAGTAATGCAACTCTCTGCTGTAAGATGAAGGCTCCTCAGTCTTTGCTGAAGAGCAGTCTTGGCTAAATGAGCAGTCTCGGCTAAATCAGCAACGACCTGGATGCATTAGCAGATCAAAGGGTAGCTAAACTTCCACCACAAAGCTGTTACAACAGAAGCAAAAAATCCTCAGCTGTTATCACTTCTTTCCAAAAGAAAGAGGAACTTCCAGCCATAGTGGAAGAGTGTGTATAGGTTTTGTTGGTACAGAATTACTGTCAAGTTGCAAAGATAAAAAGTTCTAACAAGAAAAAAAAATCCTATCTCCATTCTATCCTGACAGTTGCAGCTCTAGAGGTAGAGTCATTATTCCTTTTTTGTTATTTGTTATTATCCCTCTTCAATCTACCATCTATGGATTCCTTTTTCCAAAAGGAATTTCTACAACTTGAGTGAAAAACCAGGCAAAGAGGGAAAAGAAAAGATATCCCTTGTTAGGACAACCTTAGTCTAGCAAATACACATTAACTTAGGCTGCCTCCAGAAAAAAGTTTTTAAATTACAGAAAAATAAACTAGTTCAGTGACAACTACTGAATTTGATATTTAATAGTTCATCAAAAATGAGCTAAGAGCCAAATTGCAAAGATTTTAACAGTGACGTGATCTGCAGCTACAATTCCTTTTCACCATGATAAATTATCACTTCAGAATAAGTCTGCAATAGCCAAGACACACTGGTTTAGAGCTGTGCACTATCTTGTCCAAGGGATGAATTTGTAACTGCAATCTCATCTGTTAAACTGAACTCTGGATTAGACATAAGAAGCAAAACACAAACAGCCAAAGAGTCAAAAGCACAGCACTTAGAAAATGCAGAAAAACCCAGTAATCATGAGCTGCAGTACAAACTCCTGAACTCCACTGACACTAGAAATCAGCACAGTTCATGAAGCACTGTTTTCTATCCCTGTGAGATGGATCACAGCCCAAAGGCTGGTGGGCAGTGCTTTTAAGAAACATGAAACTCACCAACACAAGTCCGCCCATCTGCTGCAAACTGGTATCCCCCCAGACACTCGCAGCGGTAGGTTCCCGGCTGGTTGTTGCAGTCTGCATTGCTGCCACACAGCCCTGGCTGCTCTGAACACTCATCAATATCTAGGGTATTAAAAGGATCTTGGTTATTACAAAATTGTGTTTAATATGGATGCCAGAAAAACAGAAACTGGGGAACTCTAGAGTAATGGCAGTCTTCTGTACTTAGGCCACAGCTTGGATAGACCATACCTCTTAAGAGATATTAATAACCTGAAAATAAGTTTTGAGGTAACTGTGTACTCAGCTAACTTGCACCAAAAAGAAGAAAATAAACCAGAAGAAGTTCTATCATGGAGTAATAAGGGGAAGGCACAGGAAATTGCAGAGGAAAGAGGAGCCAAAGAAAATGCAGCCTTAGGTGATCAGAAGTAATGATAACTACTGGGGGAGTGTGAAGTCTAGGAAAGGCTTCCCCTTTCATTATCCATAGACATCTCTAATCCACTGCTGCCCAACTCTCCATCAGAGGACTGTAAGGGACAATGTGATGCCATTGTTTTCATTTGCAAGTTGATTAAAGGGTTGGAGTGGAAGGAGAGCTGTGCTTTGTGTTTTAAAAGCTGCCAAAACTTTTTTAGGTAATAGGAATGACACATTTCATTAAAACACACTTTCACCTCTTGAAAATGAGTATTAGTGCTGTGATTTGTTTGCAAGGCAAAACCCAAATACACTAGGAATACAGAGCTAGACAGAACTGGGATATGAGAGTCTTTTGGAACAGAAACAGATTTTCAAAGTAAATAATGAAAGAGATTATTTCAATGAATTGCATATATCTGTGCTCTGTTCGCTCGTACATTTCCTATTTCTCATCTCCCTTGAGAACTTTTAACCTAGTTGACTCATTTTAACCAGAACTTGCATTACAGTAAATTTTCACAACTAAGTTCCCACATATTTTATAAAAAGACAATATAAAAAGACAAACTGGATGGGAAAGATGCTTTGCAAGATAGAAAAACATACTCTTCAAGACAGTCAAACTTGCTTACTTTGATTATTGAGATACATAGCCCAGCAACACTCTAACCTTAAAATCAGCCTCTCAGGGCAGTTCATTTTGCTGGAATGGCTAGTCCTGAGGGTCAATATACCCCAAGGAAAATAAATGCTACATTAGCTTTCATTTAGCAATGAATGGAAGTCTTCTGATACCGTAACAAACGTTTCCATCTCCACGGAAGCCAATTGAACATTCACAGAAGAAACGATTTCCAGTTCCCGGACGGCACACGGCATTGGTGTCACAGTTATGAGTGCCAGTGTAGCAAGGATTCCGGTTAATATCAGCAGAACCATCTGGCAAGAGAGACCATATTTAGCCTTGATGACTCTGTCCAATAGCACCCAGTTAAGGCCAGGAAGGAGGTTGCTAATAACACACATTAAACAAGGAAAGACATTTTTTGCATCAGGAAGAAAGGGCCTTGCAGGTGATATCTTAGATATGTGTTTAATAGTACCTGTATTCTCCGTTACTTGTACAAAGGACTACTGAGTTAAAAAAAGGGCCACAAAAACCTCTCTAAAGAAAGAAAATTAATTTTCCAGTCACTGACACAAGACTCAAAACATGATTCGTAACAGCTTGGTTTATTATTTTTAATTAGCATTTTAATGTATTTTGTAACAAACAAAAGTGAGTACAGCCTGGTTTCAGACTCATCTGGTGCGCACTTTCAAATTGTCTCTTTGCTTTCTTTCTGATATTAGTGTAAACTTGGATAGCTCATCCAAAAGAATACCTTTCATAAGCAGCCTACAATTTAAAGATTAAATGCCATGTTTCAAGATAAACTATAGAAACTCATCCATGGTAAATCTCATTCCCCTCTTTTGCTCTCTTCTCTGACAATACCTCCCCCCAAAAAAAATTAATAGAGGAACTACAAATTAGGTAAACAACATACTCCACACATCCAAGTGGGAATAGATTCAAGGTGGTGTATTGAGAGTATTTCAAGGACTTAGAAATAAACCCCAGTGAATTTCAAGGACAAAGTATCGCTTAAATACTCTTTCTCAAGTAAAAATACAAATTTTCAACAGTTCATTTTCTCTCCTTCACTGGTGGATCTGGACTGCTACCAAATAATGAAATTAATTCATTTAACTCACTAACACCCAGATAGGGCAGGCTAAAAAAAAAGAATGGATGACTGCTCTTAATTGCTTACAAAAGAGAACAAGCAAAAATTGCAATTGATACGTACCACTGATGGGGCCGATGGAATTGCTCATGGCATATCGCAGGATCTGCTCGTCTCTGTTGTACAGGACAAACACGCTGTCCACCGAGAGCTGCTGAGTGGCAGGAGCAGAATGGGGGGAGTCATCATGGATGCATTCATCAAAGGAGATGGTCTGGCGCCACTGGTAGGCACCCGTGTACGTGGAAGCAACTCCGTCCCTTTCTGGCTCTGTCACCGTGTACTCCCTCGAGGACGATGAAGTGATCACTACGACATGACAGCAAACACACTGATCAGAGCACAGACCAAAAGCATGCTGTCAAATGCTGTCTGTAGACTTGGGATGCAGTCTGTGTAGTGCAAATGGGAATTTCAAAGGCAAGAGGCTATGGAAGTGGATGTATTTTCATGCAAAGGAATAGGCACTTGAGTACATTTACTCTGTTCTCAGGTATCACAGGTTTGAGAAATTAGTAATTTGATTTATTTTGACATATTTTAAAAGTTTAATTTTACTTTGTAGACTTCCAAGTAACGAAAGGAAAATTCTACTCAGCAAACTCAGACGTTTCAGAACTTTAAAGGAACTTTAGGTTCCTTTTTAGATTTACAAGCTAAGGACAACAGTCACCTCACCAGCCTAAACTACACCCACTTTTAGTTCATTGTAGGCTATTAGCCTTGGATTTTAACAGAGCCCTGAAGAAGCTGCATGTATGCTCCTGTATGCTTCACAACAGTTTTCTATATTGGGAAAAATTGCGAACAAAACTCTTTGAATAGATCTGGGCTTGTGGATCTTCCCACCAACAGAAAGGTCCTCAGTACACCACTATTATTTGTTTCGACAAAGAATAGTGTCCAAATATCCTATATCACCTATATCAATCCACTTGCAGCAGCTGGCTAAAGCTGGATTTCTGCTAAGTCCATTAGATACGCCACAGGACAGCAGAATTGCAGCTGTTTGAGTCCTGGTAAATCAAATCCAGCCTGAAAGACACCTCCCTCCAGCCTCTGACTTTACCTCCATGGGAACAGCATTTCTGCCAAGCAGACACTGCCCAAACTCTCAAGTTGTTCAGTACAAGGCAAAAGCTTCCTGCTGCTTCCACTTCCTCCTCCTCCCAGTCCAAAACAACAGGCAGAGCACAAGTGGGTTCATCACTGGCTACCAAACTCAGACATTAGTGAACATAAGGCAGTGACGATGTAGCCACACCATTTTCTATCTCTAGCAACCAAAAGTGCACCCTTGGAGAAAAGTGCAGTCTCTCCAGTATTCATGTGCATGCAGGTGCACTACAAGCTGCCTCATCTGTAGTATTCATCTCTTTGGCAGCTGGGCTGGCTGGCCAGCAGCAACACTCCAGCTTCTCTTCTCTACTCCCTGTATTGAAACACTCATAATTTTATCCAGAAAGAGGAAAGCAAAATAAGTAAGCAAAACAAGATTGCCCTGTAAATAGTGAAAGAAGAATGGTTCTCCTACGAAACCTAGGATCCGTGATAAAGGAATTGAGAGAGAGGAGTACTAAAGAGACAGTGTAGGAAAGGGAATTAAGGGAATTATGAGGTAATTTTCCAGTTGGTTGTTAAAATTCCATTCAAATAATACTGATAAATGCTTGCAGAGTCATTGTAATGAAGTTTACATGAGACATAGTGATAAATAATGATTTTAGTCTCATCAAAGATCACAGCTCACTTAATGACATTACCACAAAAAGCTATATGCCAGGACAGCTCCTACTAAAGAGCTTGGGACTTACAGAGAAAAACTTTACAACTTGTATGCTGCCATCAAAGTGTAAAAACCAAGACCAGCAAAAAGGGAAATTGAGAGTGTTTTGCAAACAACAGTTCAGAGAAAGTTAAACTTGTATTTTTTTGATGAAAAGATTAGACATATTTGCATTGTCCCACTCAAAATCCACCTTCTTTTGAAACTTTTTCCTAAGGGGTAAAATGCAACTTTCTAAAAGGCAAAGGGTCCTAAATACACTTGTTAAAAAGGGAATAAAAGAATGTTTTTCAGATTGTCTTAGTCTCTGCTTTTTGCACTTTCTTATCATTTCATTCTTACAGAACCTTACCAGAACTAGAAGTGTGGTAGAGTTCAGTGTATGGCTCTATATGGACTGATGCCCCAGATGGGATCTCAGGTATTCTGCCCTCCATTTCTGTGCTGATGGTGAGGTGACCATGCTCATCAATGCCACTGAACTTCTGCTTTACAACCAGCTTCTCGTTGTTGCTGAGAAAAGTTACTTCTGTTTGCCGTGTAAACTCACCACCTAAAGGAAGAGAATTAGTTTAACACTAAACTTAATAGAGGTTTCCAGTTCCTTCTATTCCAAGTATTGCTTCTAGTAGATAAAATATAAATTACTATTGTCTGCAAGTTTTGATGTAGCACATTTGCTAATGTCTTGTGTTTCTAATGAAATAACTTTCAGAGATGTACTGATAATATACTTGGATACTGCAAGCAAATATTTTTAAGCACTGAAATCGATAAATCACAAATCCCTGCCCGGAGGCAGCAGGGTTTTATTAAATTTAAAAAGAAGTTCTGACTAAGCTAATAGCAGTAGGCCTTATCCTACCTTTCAAAAAGACATTTTAGAGAAAATTTCCATTAGGAGTACAGAGAGTTAAAAAAAAATTCAAAATCTAGTTCATCTGTTTTCAAATCAAAACCAAGTGAAATGTATGTTTTAAATTCCAGAACAAGCTTCAAGCATACCAAATCCAAGAAAATCCCAAACCAAAAAGTTGTGTTCAACTAAATTCATATTACAAGTCTGTAAAGGATCAAATTTTAAAAAGAAACACATGTTCTTGTTCTCCTACAACAGATTGAATCTACAGTTGAATTCACAGCCAGATTTGGCCTTAATCTTTCTTGAAAAGCTTGAATTGTGAGCAGGGGTTTCCCTCAAACTAGCTAACAGAATTTGCATGTCATGCAGCAGCTGTTTCTGTAAAGTGCTTCAGACCCTCAGGAGGTCAGATAACTGTTTCTCTTTTGCTCTGTTGGTACAATCAGGTAATTAACATGTTAAATCTCTTGAAGATGTAGGAGTTTTTTTTAGTAATTATGTACACTCTATTAACAATCCCTCCCCCAACTGATCTTTTAAATAATCTCTTTCTTAAACAGAACTGGCCAAGCCAATCTTCTCTCTAACACACTTAATTCTTGTACACTGACAGTAAATTAAAAGGTCCATTGTCTATATATTGTAAACAAGAAAAACAATGACAAATTTGATTACAAAAAACCATTTTGCAGCTCAGAATAGATGTGTGTTTTCACCCTATACTGCTTCTAAATACAGATTTCTTTTCTATCAAGACAGAGGATAGCATAGCAACTTTGAATATTATTTTAATTTAGAAGTTACCAGTAATGCTGAATCCATTTTTATATCCTTGCTGTTCCATAGCAAACATCCATCCTATGATACCTCCAATAGAGGCAAGAGGTAGTAAAGAATACCCCAAAGTCTCTGGGATTGTGCTGATAGCAGTGTAGGCACGCCCTTGGTTCATCACAACATAGGAGTGGAGATCAGTGTTCTCAAATATGACTGGAACAGGGTTGTTTCCTACAAAGATTCTTCCTCTGACCTTGCCGTTGACTCTCTGAGGAGAACCTGGCAAATCAATACAATGCATCAGAACAAAACAACAGTACTCTCATACTCTCCAAGAACATATCCAGAGTGTTCACAATGTTCAGTGTTTAGTGTTGAAATAAATGGCAAAAACTACTCACTGAATTCAGACAAGAAACTGCTATGTGTTCTCTTGCTTATCTAGGTACATGCAAGTGTGTTGTCTTACGTGGATGATTAAATGGCCAAATTTGCCTGAAGAGATGCTCTTTATCCTCATTGAAAGTTCTGTCTGCAAGGGTAACTTCATAACACTGTCACAGTATATCTGACAGTAAGTGGCAGACAAACTTCTTAAGATCACACTTGATATCAATACACACTGAATGCAAATTTGTTCATTCCCTATTAGGAAAATAATGCCATTAGGCATTAGAACAATTGACCTATTATTCTAGTCTATTACATTTCCTGTCTCTGAACTACTGGCCGTTTTGAAGACTGTCAGTGCTATTCAGAAGTAGCTATTTTGGATCATTAATTTTCTCCTATATATAATTTCTTACATGGAAGTTTAAATTTTATTACCATCAAATCCTCCTTTTCTTTTTAGGGAAAATCCAATTGTATGAACTGAAAGCTAAGTATTAGGTTTTGCTTTCCTGGTTTATAAAACACAGTCTTGCAGTAAACTATTTGAGTTGTTGAAATGCATCTGTACTCTGAGCCAAATCACTGTGAGGATTACAAGTGTATACATAAGAAATTCCTTTATGGATTTTACACTGGAACAAAGTTTAAATGGGTATTTAACAGAAATCTGGCAGATCACCCTTTAGTAAAGCAGCTTAAACGTCAAAGAGGAGCCATGCTCTTTGGTTCAATGATCAAAGTTAATTTGTTCATCACTTTGAACTGTCCATTTCTAGAGTGAGGACCATATCAGATTATAACAGAATCAGAACTTCATGACTAATTCTAGGAAATACCACTGCATGTTATGCTTTCTTTTAAATGACGTCAGTTACAGAAGGAGTTTATTTTTTCTAGAAAGTCACATTAAAATGCATAAAGCTTATAATTGACCAAACAAAATTATTTGCTTCACTCAAAGAACCATTTTTAAAAGTAGAGCTCACTGATTCAAATGTCTTTCACTATATCTCAATGATAAGTCTTTCAAAAAGTTTTTATCAGGTCTATTTTGGAACTGAATACAGGTCACCTCATTCAAGAACTCCATATGTAATTGTTGCTTATGTATCTAAATTTCAAACCAGTTACCTTCTGCTACACACTGTCTGCCATTTCCTTTGTATCCAGCAATACAACTGCAACAAAACCCGTTGGGATAATCCCTGCAAATAGCGTGAACTGAGCACTGGTGACGGTTGTTAGCACAGGTCTCTTGGACATCTGTGTGGTAGCGAAACACTGTGGAAAATAAGACCAGACATTTATATTTCATGTAGTTACTGTGGTATTCACATATCCCTGGACTAGTTTAAAAGTATCTCTGGACTCACTTGATCAGCTTTTCACTTTCTCTTTAAGGAAAATAAACTATTGCAATTGATATTGGCTAACCTTGCAATATGCCAATAACTTTCTACTATTCTGCAGAAAACATCAGGGCTTCAGCTGTTTAATTATTTAGTTAGAAAACTGTTTAATTCTATTGACTTCAGCAGATCTATACTAACACAGATCAGTTAAAATTCCTGTCCAAGCTGAACACACAATAATTTTAATTTGTCCTTGTTTCTGAATGAAAACAAAAAGGAGACTTTAGAACAAAACATATCAGTACGGTACCCAGGACCATGCAGCAACTGATGAGCCCTGTAATCCTAACTGGTTTACCCGGTTATTTAATGGAGATAGCAATTCTCACACCTGTGTCAAGAAACAATTAACATCTGGGCAGTCAGTCACACTACTCTGAAATTTCTAGAACCGCTTTATTAGAACTTAGAATTGCTAATTCCACCCTTCTAAGACTTGAGGCCATGAAACCCTAGCCAAAAAAATTTATGACAGCTTCTATTCCCAACTTTTATTAAATCACCTGTATTCAGTAACACATCTGAAAAAGGTCTGTGAGCTTGACTAGGGAACTAGTTTACTAGACTGGCAAGAACTGCATCTGAGGTGACATCCAAACTAACTGCCTCAATAAATAACACAAACTCATGACATGTGTCCAGATTTTCAGATACAAAGCTAATGAGAAGAAAATATTGTTTCTTTCATAATTCAATTTCTTTCACATCATTTTTGCAGCCTGTCCATGTTAGAAGAAGCTAAACTGTACAAAAGACCTTACCAATTCCTGTTTCATCAAATTCTTCCACATCTATGACTTGAGGTGGCTGTGGGGGGAACTGCTGATTCCGAAACTGGCGAGGTGGAGCTTTTGCTGTTGGGAAATTCTGAGGACTGTAAAAAGACTCAGTTGAAGGTGTTCCTGTTACATCTTGGTATGAAGTCAGAAAGTCTTCTGCAGCTAACCGAGGAACACTGTATGTGACAAGGTGCTGATCCTCCTCAGTGCTGTCTGTGCTACTTGAGATATACTGCTGTGTTATTTCAGTGGAACCATAGTCAGACATAAAGGGCTTAGAAGTCATCTCCTGGTCCTCTTCGTTGGGCTCTGCGCTCTCCAAAATATTGCTGATTTTGGCGGGCACAATACTGTTAGATGAGCTGCCGATCTCGAACACCCAGACGCCCTGCTTCCCAGCATTGCTGCTTCTGTCAAAGAGAAGCACATACCAAATAAAGCAAGTTGTGTGGTATTTCTAGCCTACACACAACGTTATCCTTCACTGTGAAGTGTCAGGACAAAACTGTCTAATTATGTTACCCACATTACATACTTACCTACAGGTACAGTTTATTCAGCTGTAGAACCCCCCTGACAGTTTGGGTAACATTCTTTTTTTTTCTCCTCACACAGAGCTCTGTTGAGAATTTCTAGCTTTCTTGTCTCCAAAGAAGACAAGGACAGAAGGAGATTTTGGGGTCACAAAGATCTTGGTACCACTTACTAAAACTTCCTAACTCATTCCCTTTCCTGCTTGTTCCCTCTTTCTTTCAAAACCACAAACACACAAAAACAACCTGCCTAGGATAGGTTATGAAGAGTTGAAGTCTAAGTGGCACCATTTACAGAAGAATAAGTATACCCGTGTTCCTATCAGCAACAATGGGAATATGGACTTTTAACAAATTACACCTAAGTCCTCAAGGGGGTGGATATTCATCAGTGGCAGATCTTGTGATTTCTCATGCAATGGCTAATGGGATCTTATTAGTTCTCATTGATCCATGCTGCAATTAAGAAAACCATGCAACTCTGATGTTTTCTTGAGGAGTTTAAACAAAGAAAAAAGCATACTTGTACAGGTTTCTAATGCTGTCTTCATCATCAGCAATGACATTGTAGGATCCTGGCTTTTCCCAAAAGTAGTAGTTTGTAGAGGCTTGACTAAAGCCAGCCATAGCAGGAATATTTTCATCGCCATTCTTGGAGTATGTGCTAGAGAACTGCAAGCTATCTTCTGGATAAAGGAAAATAGCATAGGAACTAGAATCAGAAGAGGCTAAGACAGCCTGGAATGTGTTTCTCTGTGGAAAAAAAAAATAATACACATTTACTCATGTCAAAATAGTTAAGAAAAAGTAATTTTTTTTTCTTTTAAATGCAAAATGAAAATCAGAATTTTCATTAAAAAGAAAAAATTATCAAAAGTAAGTTAAATCTGTAGGAAGTAGACAGATAGGCTGCCCAAAGCATAGCAATTTTAAGTTCTGTAATGCTATAGGATTCTATTTCACTTCCTTAAAATAACAGAAGTGATGTGCTAGACTAAATAAAAAATTCTGTAAACAGAATGTTTAAAGTAAAGTTCAAGTTTTGTGTTGCTCAAGTCTTTTCCCACAGGAACACTCCTGCCTAATGTAGGAACCACTGGGACAGCACCTCAGACATCAGCTGTTCATTGCTACCAGGGTGCAGAATTGTTACTATAAACACAATGCTTGCACCAAGGTCAGCAAAAGAAATTAGTTGTTGACATAAAAAGATGTGCTAAGTAACAGTAATGTTCTCATCAACTTTGATAATTATGGTATAAAAAGTTACATATTCTTGCAGGATTGTACCTGAATGGTTTAAAAAGGAGAAAACGATTTGTGAATTATAATAAAAATAACCTTTAGCTGTTTCTTAACCCAATGCTTGCTACAAAACATGAGCTTTTTCTGAATGCAATATCATCTGTTCAAAATGGGCTTAAGATCCTACTAGTCCAGATAGTTATCTGATTTTACATAGTTTGATGTCAAAATGACTTAAGAGTCTTCTGAAAAATGCAAGACAGCAGGATTACATTGCACAGAGGGAGATCAGGATATTCTAGTTCAGTTATTATCACAACACATTTAACATTCAAAGTAAGAGGCATTAGGAAACACAACTAAATTGGCTATGAAGTTTCAAGCATTAACTTTTGAATTAATAAAACATTACTAAAATAAATCTCAAGTAAAAGTTCTGGAAACTCCTATTTTACTACTGCCTTTTCGAAGATACTATACATTCTTAGGTCTGTAGAATTCACTTAAACACAAAGACCTTCAAGCCTTCAAAGCAAAATATTACAATGTTACACTTTAGCTGAGCATGTGTCCAAGATGACTTAAAGCTCTGATTAACATTCACCTTTTCTTCCAGAGCATGATCTTCTCCTGGTGCCTGGAAAGGAGCCACAAGCTTCCAGGTAACAATAACAACACTGCTGGGATCAAAAACAGTCTCAGGAAAACCTCTTTTGATATAGTCTGATGCAAGTTGCAAGACATCTGAGGATGAATCTTCTCTGTAATACACATTTCCACGTCCATCTGTGGTGTCCAGATCAGCCATAAAAGGAGCAATAGCTCCAAAACTCACTGGGAATTGACCAAGGTATTTTTCTTCACTTGAGGGTTCATTCACTGCAATAATCCCATTAGTGGTAACCTAATAAGAAGATGAAAATTATAACACAAACACTGTTCATACAACTGTCTCCCACATATGTGCTCCAGATCACAATATTTTAACTTTAATTCCAAAAGAAATTGAATCAAAAGTCAGTTTTGTATTTAAAAAACGAACTGTGGGGTTTTTTTAGATTTTGGTTTTCTATCCCATGTCAGGAGTCCTGAGATTTCAGTTGCCTAAAATCGGAGGTCAACTGTACAGATAGAACAGCCTTTTTTTCCCAGATAAAGATTTTAACTATTCAAATTTCAGACACCTATTGTCTCTTCTAACAAGGACATACATACCCTTCCCACCAATGCTTCAGAAGCTGATAGAATTTCTGAGCAAAGAACCAATTCACACATAGATGCCAACCCAAAAAAAATGCTCCATGCTTATATATTATAATAGCCTGGGTGAAAGTCTTTTGGGAAGACATACAGATTTCTCTTTGTCTGGCCAGGACTGCTTTAGTTTCAACTTCACTACAACCACCCTCCTAGGAACTTCTCTGCTACTGTGCAAGGCCAACAACAAGCTGCTGCTCACTCAGAAGACATGCTGTAAGCACAGGGCACAGCTCTTACAGCAGAGGCTATAGAGCCTAGGAGGCAGAATTTCCACAGCAGATATAGGCCACCCTATAAATTCCTTTACAGCTGAGTGCCCTGACACAGCCTGATAGGAAAACGGGTCTACTACTCAAAGGGGGTTGGGGGAAGGGATTTACATATGTAAGCAAAACTCTTGGTCTGCAAATGCATAGGTGCTGGCTCGGGGAGATTCAACCCATCAGTGAGGTGATGATTCAGAGTCAGCCACCTCTGACTAAAACTGAGATAAATACATACACACAGGTAGGTGCTAGGGCACATTCAAGTGTGACAGCCAAACTCCACTGGCAAACCAGAGCTGGCGCTCACACACACGAGCAGTGAGCAAGACTGCGGGTGTCAGGCCTTGAGGAGGTGCACAAAGTGCTCACACACAGCTTTTTGTGCCGGGCCCTTCCACCAGCTGTGTTTGGCGCTGACTCAGCCACACACAAATCCAAGTCTCCAAGTCTTGCACTACCTGCTAACAGGACACATCTGACTACCTGCTGGCAGCCAGACACTCACTCCAGAGCTGCTGCCACATACCCAGGGGACTCAAAAGGGGACAGAGGTCCCAGAACTGTCACTATAAGCTATGAAATTAAAACTGCAATCTCCCACAGATTTATCTCACTCACAGGGATTCTTGTGAGTCCAAGAAGAACAGTTGCTGGATCTTTTTACAGCAGCTTTAATGTAGACAGTATGTTGACACCAAGATACTGTCAACATTAAAAAATCTTTACAAATGCCTAGAAGTGGGTCAGAATGGCTGCTGACTCAGACTGCAAGGCCACCTAGTCCAATGGCCTGTCCCCAGCCTGTATCTGCTAGCTTAGAGATTCAGCAAAAGAAGAGGACATGCACACACTTCTCCAATGAGCCTCCAACTGCATCCACATCAAGGGATTCCCTGTGGTTTGACTGTTTTTCACCCTCAGTGGATCTCTTTTGTATATTTGTTGAGTCTTCCTTTAACACATACAAACTCTACGCATCCACAAAATCCCTTAGAAAGGAACTCCACAAATTTGTGACTCATATCCTCAGGTCTCTCCTACTTCTGCTTGCTTTCAGTCTGGCTTCCAGCTTCGTTTGATGGCCCTAATTTTTGTATTGGGACCCAGCCTCTCCCACTATGTAATTTCTCCTCCAGAATGAAGGAGCCTACCCCTGTCTAAGAGCTGTTCTCTGTCCTTGATCACTCTTATTGTCTCTACATATTTCTTACCCCTTTTCCACTCTATAAATTTGTAAACAAGGAGGCCAGTAGGAGGCCACACATATTCTTCACAGAGAAATTGTAGTCTGTGCAAGCCCTTCAAGGATGCTGACTACTTGTGCCTTGGCAACATCTTTAAAATCTGGACCACCACTGCTGCTACATACAGTAAATCAGAAAAAGTGTAGTATGAGAACCCATGATACAGATCACCCCTCCATACACAAGAAACACCTATACCTTGAACTCTCCTTTGGCTATCCAGAGTGTCAGACCATCTCCCCTGACACAGGCCAGTGGCCAGTCAGCTTGGTGTAACTGGATAATGCTTATCACAAACCATTAGCTAAACTTGGCAAACAGTTCTCACAATGTATCAGAATTTATTTCAAAAGTGGCTTGATATATGCTGACTATATTTTCTGCAGAGGTACAATTTCACTAGCAGCTAGAGTGTAAAATACTAAAAAAGGTAAGATCATGTAAAAAAATAGGTGAGTTGGCTTTATGCATGAACAGTATTTTTAAGGTATATAAGCAGTAAATAATCTGTGCAAATATGTTGGGAAAGCAGGTCATGTTAGAAAGGGGGAGAAGAAGCTGAATATTGTGAATTTTTTTACACTACTCACTCATGAGTAGGCCACAGTTCCTAACATGAACTATGAATCTAAGGAATTAAGAACTAAAAAGACACCACGGGTTGCCTCAGTACTGACCCTAAAACTGGAGTTGGACATGTAAGAGAAATCTAGTCCAGAAAAGTTCCCAGAACTCCTACAACATCTGTACACTAGAAAACGCTTCATATTCCCGTAAAGCAAAGCTAAAATATGACCTGAAAATTAAAAAACACCAATTATACTATGTCACTGGAAGACAGGATGGAGAATGGTGGACATTGCAGTCTGTTTGTTAAGACCTTTTAGCAAAGAGATGCACTCCCTCTTTAAAGTAATGAATTTAGTGAAATTTAAAAGTTTTCCTTCTGCTTTCTTACATTTTTTGTACACAAACAGCCCTACTCTCACCTAAATCCTCTTGTGAGAGATGACTGGGGTTTGAAGTATTTTAAACAAATTCCATGCTCTTAATCAGATCTGGTGTGTGTAAATTTTACGGCTTCATGAGCTCCGATTTATGGCAGAGATTAAAATAGCATTAAGAGAAAATACAATCAGGACTAGTTAATGCTGCAGAATAAAGAAGAAGCCAGAAAAAATGGCCCTCCTCTCTTCACCTCTTAGTGACATGCATCTAGCTACTCCTTTACTATTTGCTAGAAAATTTAATGTAAGAAGTAATTGTATTAAGGAGATGCAAACTCCATTTTTAAACAAAGTTTTAAAGTGAGACAGTTCAGTTTTAAACGTTAAGGGAATATTTCCATAACCCAGAAAACATTTGCAAGCCATCACATGAAAATAAATAAACAAGCTGCTCAATTTGTGCAGTGATTTTTAAGGCAAGAAAAGAAACTCACCAATAATGAAAAAAAAAATATTTTTAGCTTTCAGATTTAACAATACATTTATATTGACAAAGACAGCAAATACTCTTTTAGCTTCACCCTGCTTCTTTCAAGGTCACAAATAAAGGTTTAAGTGTGAATCCCAAAATAAAGAGAAGTAATTTGGGGTAAGTACTGGGTTTCATCAAAGCATCGTTCCTGTCAAAAGGGAAAAGGGGGAAAAGAGGCCTCAGGTGGGCGTTGTCTAAAGACAAGCTTTAGAGTACGTCTTTCCTTTTAGGGTATAACACTATTTAAATTGACAGGAACTAACATAGATGTATTTTTAGCATGTTAAACTTCTGGATTACACACATAGTTAACATACATTTGTGGTTTGTAGCAGAACCAATAACACACATACACAATTACAGGTCCACCTTGAAAACCAAGTGAGAGGAGGAATGCAAAGTAAGGAGTACTTCTATTAAAAGAAAAATTGTATCTCTGTGTGTACAACAAAAAAATTAAAGTTTCTAACAAATGAGGTACTTTTTCCCTGTTCTATGACTAGGCATTTTACGGGTTTGAATATTTCTGCATAAAAAAAAAGTTTAGAAAATTTGATTTTATTTTTATAATGAAGTGACAGTTGACTTAAAGCAGCAAAGCTTTCTAATACAAACATGACAAACTATTAATTTAAGAAGTTAATAAAAGTAAGGATTAAAAAAATTGAACCAAGCATGCATTAGAGGTTTCTCGATTCTTTCCTAAATGGAGGTAACTCCTAATCCTTCCATTTTTCCACACCAGGGAGTTTTAGTGTAAACTGAAAAAGCCTTAATAAAAGTGTGCTACTAAAGCAAATAGAATAGTATGGCTTAGTGAAAGAGTTCAATGCTATAAGTCCAACACACAAAAGCACTGTATTGAAAATTACAATATGTGAAAGTCTGTTTCCACTTATATGAAATAAAAGTGCTCTCCTATGTATGAGAGAGAATTTTGTTGCCAGGGATTTTATGACAACTTGGTACTAAACAATCACTTCACAGAATGCCTTGCCTTTCTATTCATGTGTACAGCTAACTTGAACAACTCAGCTTCTCAACTGTTAAAAAAGATAGAAAGAGAACCCACATAAAATTGCTACATAAAATTATGTGCACTAAATGTTAATTGTATCAGCTTGATAATATTTACTACCAACTAGCAATACATTGGAAACTCCAGCCAAGCAAGATCATAGAGCTTCAAAAATACACATTGCAAATATACAATAAAAATGTGTAATGTGAAAATGCATTAAAAAGTGCTCGGCACATCTCCTTAACAGGTATATTTCTCCTCTCCCTACCCCCATGGAGTTTGTACTGTGCTTCTGTTCTGCAATACTTGTGCCAGATTCAGTGCAAGAAATGCCTCTGCATAGTGTATAGAGTGATACTGAAATGCCATTCATTAAAACTACCCATTCTTAGTACTAAGCAATGCTGGCAGAGCCCTGGAAGTGATTTTGGAATAGACTCTATATGGATATTCTTTCAGGCAAAAACTAATTTGAACTGTTCCTGTTTGAGGGCAGGGCAAATAACAGGATCATTAAACTAAAGAAACCTGGGCTGGTTAATCAATTTACTGCTCTTTGAAAACTCTGTCTTGTCTCTGTCGCTTACCTGACATGCTGCTTGTTATCTTTGCTTCTCAGTGGCTGAATATACAGTCCACTATCTTTCAAGAATAGGTTTGTGCTTTTAAAAGTGTATTTTTTACTTGGGTTGACTAATCAGTGACCAAATTAGAGTATAGAAGGCAAGACAATGGACTAAGGGTCAAACTGAAGTCTGAACTCCACTTAATACTTCATCTCAGTCAGCTTCAGTGAACAACGTCCATTTTCCACACAAGCATAACCCGAATCCCTCAAAATTTTAGATTTCAGATATGATTTCAGGATTTATTTAAGTAGTGGCAGTATGGACAATGAAAAGGAGTGTAACTTAAGTGTCAGCACTAATACAACTCAGTGTAGCACAAGCAAGTTATATCTTCAGTGAATATCCATGAAACAGACTCAAGTGCATGGGAACTACATCAAATTTTGAATGACTGCAGTCACATGGAGCTCTAGTTTCCCAAGTGTCTCCATGTAGGTTAATCCACTGAGTTGCCTCTTAGATCCATGATACTAAACCACACTGCTTTATCTGGACAGGGAGCTGAGATTATGTTTACCAGATTAATACACATAACACATTGTGTCTTCCCTACCAAAACCTTCCTAAACATGCTACTCAGCATGTTCAATTGCCAGCCTAGATGGGGCTTCAGGGGAAAAGAGGCAATGATAAAGTGTGCAGTACCCTTGCAGTGTTCTGAAGACATGCTGCCATTTCAAACCGCTTTCCTTATGGCTGCTTTTGAGCAGCTCTGCTCCAGGCAATCTGTTTTCAATCCCACCTTCAAAGACTGAACACCCTCCATCAGCTATAGACATGCACACACTACCCTGGGATGCAGATTCGGCTGTGAGATACGCACACATGGCTGAGATGTGCTTGCAGCCCAATGCCTGCAATTACTGTGGATATGGACTTCCTCCTCTTTGTTCACTCTTTCTGTCTCCACATACTTCTTCACCCTTTTCCACTCTATAAATTTGTAAACAAGGAGGCCACATATATTCTTCACAGAGAAATTATGGTCTGTGCAAGCCCATCAAGGATGCTTTAAGAGACTCTTAAAGCAATGAACACCTGAAAGTCCCCAAGACGTTAAGGAACAGAAAGCTCTCTCAGTGCTTAGAGGTGCAAGTCTTGGACAGGTTAGGCTGCTGGTTAGACACCCCGTTTCAGTTTTGTGATTCTGGCATGCCGAAATACACAAAACAGATCACAATGAGGATGTTTCTGAGCTGGACACTCTGTATGAGCGCAGAAAACGCCCGGGGATGGCATTCACTCTGGCTAGTCGACTGCATTTTCTTTACGCTCCTACTATCTGTTACATTGTCTCCCAGCGGAGGCTGTGCACCTCGAAGAATCTGCCCCGGCCGTAGCGTGAGATTGGAATTAACACGGCCCCGATACCTGACTGAACACAACTGGAACTGAATTAAGCTCTTTGGACCGACCTCTGACCTCGGCACTCACACGACCCACAGGGAACCCACAGGGAACCCACACGGAACCCACAGGCACCACCGCGCACCCACCCAAAGCTCCCCGAGGAGTCCCCACGAGCGGTTCCGACCCGCCGGCAGCCAAAGGGGCCCCACACTCACATAGAGGGAGCGGACGGCCGCGCCGTAGAAGTGCAGCGCCGTGCTCAGCTCCAGCGCCGCCGAGTGCACATCATCCCCGGGCTCCAGCGCCGCATCGCCGCGGTCCTCGCCGTGGGGCAGCAGCGCCAGCCGCTCTGCGGGCAGCGCCAGGACGGGCAGCGCC
>WEZZ01034459.1:26802-39335 GCA_013400585.1 Chloropsis cyanopogon
GAGCGGGGCTCAGCAGCGGGGCTCGGCCATGGGGGTCGCTCCCGGCTCGGGGCTTCGCCCGCTGGAGCAAAGCGGCGTCCGCGCCGCCCGCGGGGACCGACCCTCGGGAGCGCTCCGGGGGCGCTCAGCCGCCTCCGGGATCAGTGGCGCTTGTGGGGCGCCATACTCGGGAAGCTAAGTGGGTGCGGGGTCGTAGGCATCCGGCAGATGTTTTCAAAGCACCACGGCTCTCCGGCGGGGCCAGGGGGGTTTCTGTGTTAGTTTGGAAAATGTGTGCTCCAAGTGACTCCAGCAGCTGCAGTACCTCCCAACAGCCAGAGCACCGAGCCCAAATACCAAAATCAATATGAAACAAAAATATGAATCCCCATCCTGTCTTCTGAAATAATTTTGTTACCAGGTGCTCATTGTCGGGGGAAATGAACGAATACATTGGAACGTGTTTCATAAATCGACACCATCCATGTCAGAATTGCATTTGGTTGTAAAATAAAACTAAAAAATAAATAAAACAAATCCACAAACAACAACAAAAAAATCACTGATTATATGAAATACAGAGAAAATGAATATGGTATATGTAAATATATTCTGTAAATATATACTTCTGACTATGTCTTCTTGTTTTATGGCATAGTCCTGCTCCCTTGGAACACTCAGAAGCAAATGAAGAATGGTTATATTTCGTATCTTTTTCCTAAAGCTTCCAAGTGAGGACAGCAGTGTTTAAAGATTAAATCTTGGCCAGTAAAGTATATGCTGTGATATGTCCACAGAATGTTTACAACAGATAATCATCCGAGGAAAGGCAGCCGAAATGCTACCCACATGCTTTTTGAATGGCTTTTTTACTTTTCTTTAAATGCCTGCACTTTTTTTCCCCCCCACCTTCTAAGAAAGCATGATTTTGCATTTGGCAAATTGCAAGAGCACAAGACATTCCTGGGTAGACCTATAACCATGCCAGCCTAAAGGAGAAACACATCTAATCACCATTATTACCAGCAACTATTTACTGTTGGGTTCTGTATGTCAGTGAAAACAGCCACTGAGACAAAGCAGCGTGGAGGTCTGGGAGGAAGAGGAGTCTGCTCTCCTTGAGTGCTCGCTGTACTTTCACCTGCAACTTCCCTCCATATTTTCAGAGCCTCTAAGACAGTAACAGGTGGATTCACGGAATCCGTGGCCTTATACATACCCAGGAATATGTGGCTAACCACTGCCAGAAGAGCAGCCTTTTGGCTGGATCACCACCGAATCTGAGCACAGACATACCCACAAAGATGAGTCAAATGTCCAGCTAAGGTATCTTTCTCCTCATTTGACAAATCAATACTCAACCACAAGCCAACTGTAACTTCTTACCCACGTTAAATATGTGCACTGGCATACCACCAGCTGCCTTCACCACAAAATCATCTTCCTATTACAAACCTGCTACCCCCAGCATAAGCCCATTTCCAAATTTGCAGAACCTACAGATTCTTGTGCTTGTGCAACACAGCTCCATAGCAAAGATAAAGCCTAAATTAACCCCCTGGTTATACATACACATTCACAAGAGCATCATTCCTGTTAGGCTTAATGTTTTCCATAGCCACATTTACTACAACAGTAAGGCTCAACAAAAGGAAGATATAAGCAAAAGAAGAAGAAGATGACTCTGAGGACGTAACATTTTCCTGTCAGATTTACATGATTTCCTAGTATTATGTCCAGAATTTGAACAACAAAGACCACTGGGAAGCTAGAAACTTAGTGTAGTAAATTTGAAATAGATTTGAATGCTCAAGAGTTAAATATCTTCATCTGCATGGGGTAATAGCCATGTTAGGGTAAACCCTTTGTTCATTAGTCAGCATATTGAGATTGTTTAGTCTATACTTACCTTAAGAGGATTGCAATGTTTCTGTTGTAGTTGCAAATTTACCTTGTATAGAGCTCCCACTGTAAGGAGTATTAAGGATTGTTAGTTCTAGGACAAGAAAATAAGTTTCCCATTGTCCTTTCCAGCATCTTTAATAAGGACCTAAAAAGGGTATGGAAAAGCATGTTTACTTATGTTGTAACTAATTGGGAGATATTAATTGCTAATTCCAACCAGAATGGAGAATGCAAAAGACTTCAGCAAGATTTAAGAAGGGAAGGAATGTATTTAAATGCAAACTGGAATGTCACAATTGAGAAAGACCTTCCAGAAGGTCTTTCAGAGAGGGTAAATACCAAGAACTCCACATTTTCATTGGATATTAAATCAGATATGGCAGCAGTTTACAAAGCAACAGTATTCCCTGAGCTGTCGCTAGATCCTGTACAACAAATGAGCTGGGTTTATTTTGTTACAAGGAGGTGACATTTTCTAAAGGTGTATAATGACACTGCTTTTCCAGAGATTGCTTGTGAGATCAGAGGTGTCACAGAAAATTCAACACTGGAAAGAATTCAGACTGAAACCAAAAAAAAAAACCATCAGGGGACGAAAGGAGAATACATACAAGAAATTGCTAAAGAACTGAACATATGTACTTGACTAAATGATAATGAGGAGATTTGATTGAGATCATGCTTCAAAGACATGGAGCATCTTCAACTCAAGTATCTGAAGAGTGACACCAAACAGATGGAGGAATTAAATGGGTGAGTTTGAGGATTACAGGTAACTAGGACATTGAAACAATTAGAAGAAATTACTAAAGAAACCATGTATCAGCAAATGTTTCCTTACCATGCAATCTATTTTCAGATAAATCATAGATTAGGCATAGTGGAAGCAGAATTATAGAAATCTTTGAGAAGTCAACACTAGGTTGATCAGATCACTAAACAACAGACCTTAAGGAATAATTCTGCATTTAACGATGAATTGAGACAGTCCAACAGATTTGACTTGAGTTTCTACATTCATACAGTGCTAAAATAATACACAGATATACACACACATGTATTTGAAAATTTCACTGCCTAAATGTGAGGAGATTTGGGAAACAGAGTACAGATATGGAGAAGCCTGATGTTCTCAAGCCCCCTCCCCAGGTTTCATTAACAGAGAAAACGGAGCTAGTGTTCCTTTGCTGGCATGACTGGAGTAAGGAAAGTTATGCCCTGGGCCTCCCAATGATGATGTTCTGCTGTCCAATGGCAACAAAGCATTCTAGCGGATGGATCAAAGGACAGAGTAACCATGTGGTAACAAACTGGAGAGAACTGAGTATTTGGGATACTGGCAGGAAAGAATAGCACTGAGGTCTGCTGAGAAGGAGCATTTTTTAGAGAGACAAGGTCATGGGAATCAGAAAGTCACAAGCAAAGGCAAGGCTCACAGGAAGATCATGGAGTGCACATCATAAATTTAAATCACTCTGTCTTATGTTCATTGTTCACTAGAGTGAAACACGATGACATTCCTTCTGTAACTCTACATGAGCCAGTGTCACCAGGGAGAGCACATAACTCTGCAGCATCTTCAAAAACATGTATTTTGCAGCAGAACTCTCTACAGAAAGAAACTAATTCTGGGGCACTCTTAGATGCTTTTGAGAAGAGGTTCACATGAATGACGATACTTTATCTTGGCCTCTGCACTAGGGCAGAGTATAGCAGATTGTAGAATACTTCCTTTTTCTCTCATGCAGAGCTATTGCAGGGCAACAAAAGAGCAGCAATACTGCAGGACAGTCTTCTTGGAAACTCATATCCTGTTCTGGAGAACAGCTGGGCGAGAACAGGGATGTGTTAACACTTGCACAATGGTCAGTACAGGAGAGATACACTGCTGTAATATAATGGTAGACAGCACAGCAGATTCCTGCCCTGGAACAGAGCAAGGAGCATGGGACACACAGAAGTTCTTAGACTCTTCCTAGGTCTGGTGCTTGGAGACACTTTGTATTTCTGGGTTGTCTTAATTTATTTCTATCTCACATTATTAGAGCTGGCAACTGTATTATTAGGGGACAGAAAAAAACCCCAAGGAGGAAGTTGGGCTTGTACAGAGTCATGAACACCTTTTTTCATCCCAATTTAAAATTTAGGAAAAAGTATGAAAAATATGGAACAGAAAAATATCAGCATTNAAAAAAAAAAAAAAAAAGCAGCCTTACAATCCTCCCATCTGCCATGTAGCCATATGAAAAATATTACTTTTTAAAATATATATATTTTCAAAATATCCCTTTACATCCTAAGGTTTGATCTCTTTTAAGAACAGATTCTCTAATCCAGTAAGAATTGTAGAACTTCTCTGTAGTAAGAGACAGTGGTAACAGGGCCAGAGGATATATAATTGGTCTTCTATTTAAATATTCAGCTCAGCAGTGACTACTACATCTATTCCAAGTCTTACTGTTTTGTCATTATCTAAAAGTTTTTGCTTTGTGCCATAAAAGTCTCCAAACAGATGATAAAAAATTACTTCATGGTTTTAAAAAACACAGTGAAGACAGGAAGACAAAATGCATGATCATTTTCTCATACACACAAAAACCAGTTACACTATGAAGGAACATTGTTTTTTAAACAATGGGAATGGGACATGGAAAACCAATTTGAATGGGACAGGAAGATAGCTATGGAAAAGGTATTATTTGCCATTTTTCTTCTCCAAGACTAAAGAAATAATTACTCTGACACACTGATAATTGTGTCAGATTTCGGAACAAAGATATTACACACAGGGAAAATACATATCCTTGTAGTCTGGCAAAGAGATGGTATTTAATACATCTCAAGTTAAACCATTGCTTCAGATTGAACATGCTCCCAAACCAAAAGCAATGATAAATGCTGTATTCTCTTTTACATCCAGATTTTGACCGTGAATTTCAGGTGCAGATGTAACACATAAAAAAAACAATGCCACATTGAGTCTCAACAGCAAAGCTTTTAGATGACAATCAGAAAGTAAAGGCCAAGCACTGATCTGATGCTTGTGGTGGCTGGAAAGTCACTAACTAATGGTTACCTCCTCAACTTTTCTGCAAACCTTCAGAAGGGCTAATAAAGTCTGAAACACTGACAGTCTTTCCTGTCACAGCCAAGCTATTCTCTCACATCAGCTTCTTGTGTCTGCAGAGCACCCAGCCAGCCTCACAGAGCCTGGCTCTGCCTGGATTCTCTGCCTGGATTCTCTACCTGCTAGAATAATATGTCTTGCCACAATTGTCACTTAGAAAGAGTATGTGATTTCTCAGATGAGTCTAAATGTTCACAACAATTCAGAGAAGATACTTAACCTGTTTTCCCCCATGATTATTGTCCTGGGGTGACTTGAATATTATTGAATGATATTTTTTACACGGAAAAAGTCTTACACGTGAAACTGATTTTTCTGGAGTGGAAACCATTGCCTAAGTTAGTGAAATTCACTCAGGAGAATACATGATTACCTTAAGTGACTGTGAGTAAAACAGAGAAATTGACTTTCATCCAGGATAGGTGATGCAGTGGTGCAGCAAAGACCAACAATTTTAATTACAGCTTTTTACAAAAGGACCAGATGAGGGAAGAAATATTTAATCGATATAACTTCTATTCTCATAGAAGTTAAAATTAGTCGCAAAATTAGGTTGTGGTTTACCTTTACATGTAGATATATTTGTGAAAGCTCCACAGAGAGGAAGAACAAAATTCCCTATAATTCCATGCTTGGCTAGATTGAAAAATAGGTATTAATATTTGCTTTAATGAGGTTGCTTGTAAATGTTTTCATTTTTGGTCAAGGTCTACCAGGAAAGAATATTCCTCCATCCAAAAAAGAGGATGTAAACATTTCCTGATGTCTCCTGCTCAGCTGTTGGTTACACCAAAGGCTTTTTGCCTTTAGGAGTCCAGTCAGCACACCCCAAAGTTTCCTACTACAAAGTTACTGAAATTTATCTGTGGACTTAAGAAAATTTTCTGGGGTGGGGGGGTGGATGTGTGTGCTTAAAGACAAAATTTGCCTGAGAATGGCTAAATCATAACCTTAGACTCCAAGAACATTGTCAAGAGGCAAAATTTTGGAGTGACAATTCTGCTGATCACTCCACATGAAATGGTAGTAAAAGCTGGTCAATATCAATTCAGTAGTTTCATAGTTTATTTTTTAATTTTTTTTCTTCTTTGTTTTCTTCTTCATAAGTTTTCCAGTATCTTGAATTGAAATTTTAGCTATGAGGTACTATAAGTATAATAATTTATTCTTAGATGAGACATGTGTGAATTCAAGAATTGACTGTAAATTTTCAATCTGAAGACACCAATTTGTGTGCTTGGGGGTAAGTTATGTTTAAAATGTTGGACATAGCACATGTAGATGGCTGTAACACACCAAACGTTTCAATGCTGAAAGAAGATTTTTTTTTTTTGCTCCTTTTTTAAACTGTGTAAAAACTGTGAACTTTACCCTGACTTGAAACAGTCCAGATTCAGAAAGACCCAGGAGTAATCCCATTAATTACAGCTATTTAGTCTTTCTGACTCAAGGACTTACATTGCTGTTCACTTCACTTGGAATCTGCAGACTAATACAAGCAATGGCCCACGCACTTCTTCCCAGAGTTTAGTGTTTTAGACTAGGATGCAACACTAGTTTTGTCACAGAGCAACAATAAAACACAGGGATCTGCACTGAAGTGACTCAGCACAGAAACAATTACATTGCCCCCGGGAAAAAAAAAAAAAAAAGGCATGATTTGCAAACCCTGGGATTGATGCAATAACTTATTCACTGGAGAAGTGACAGGGTGAGAGCACAAAAAGCCTCTTCAACAAGAGGTTGCTGGAAACCAGCTCCTTGTGTAGTCTAGACTCCCAGCTGAGAGAGGGACAGAGGGTGCTCCCTGAGGCCAAGTAGCAAGGACAGGATTGAGCCCAAACTACAAACCCCAGACCTCACTGGAGTCTCCACCCTGCAAAGCATTTAGCCCTCAATCTCTGCTGGGCTACTGTGGCCCTAAGACACATCTTTTTTCATTCTTCCCCCTTTCCCACTCCTGTTCAGTGTGCCTGAAATAAAATGAACCATTACAGAGACCAGCAGTGGTTTAGTTAAAGCACAAAACTAAGGGTGTGTCACATACCAAAACCTGTGACATGAGGGCATGTGCAGATATCTGAACTTGCAAAGTCTTTGAGCTAGCTCTGGAAGAGGAGAAAGGGCAAGAACAAAGTCTGGTCATGGCTTGTGTCTGCCTTCTGAGCATGGTCCTTGGAGCAAACTGTTGCCAGACCACTCTGTGTTTTGTCATGGAAAGAGCCTTTTGGAGGGGGGCAGGAGAGCAGCTAACACTTGGGCAGCTCAGATTTTCAGGTGTTCAGTGCGTGAGGGAGATCCTCGGCCATGTCTCATTTGGGAATACAGATGTACCTGTGTCCCTGCAGGCAGGTTTCCAAGCTTGTCGGGGGGACAGACAGCAAGACTGTTACAACTTAAAAAGATACACTAGCAAATGAAAGGTTGCCAAAGCCTTTTCAGGTAATTACTTCTTCTTGCTCTGCAGTCACTATTGGACCTCCTACTAAATGACCTCACTTGTCCTGCCTTCTCTCCCTTGAGCTTTCTGAGCTCGTTGCTAAAATCCTCCTCCTTTACCTTTTCCCCACAAGGGCCTTTAACACTGCACTGGTTATCTGTATCTTAGTTTCCTTTATCTTTTTTCAGAAGAATCTTTTTATTAACCTTTTGGGATCTTAAGGCTGACCCTCTTTATGGCTCATTGACCAGTTCTCATTCCTTGAGTTCTTTCTCAGAGAAACTCATGTCTGTTTCTCTTTAATTGTAAATCTTTTATGATTCCCTCAAACTTCCTGCATGAAAAACATTTGAATGTTTTCCAGCAGCACAGATCTTTCAAAGTTACTCAGTTGCACGGTTCTGCCAGAATGGGTTATACTTATTTACAAGGAAGGCCATGAAACTTCAGGAAATAACTAAGGAAAGAAAAGGTATTATATGAAACAAAACTATGTCTAGTCCTTAATTCTCTATTTTTCCTTGAAATATGTAAAAATTGCTATTTATTGATTTTATGTATTTAATGCATTTGTCCCTTACAATGCTCATTCTGTCCAGCAACACATCCATCTTTAGAGCCATTAAATACAATACGAAATTGTCATTTAGATACCCCTATTCAACCTGTGTCACAGCCTGTATAGTCTGAAAAAAACTGGAGATTAAATTGTTGAAAACAAATAATTGAGGGGGAAAAGTGTACTACATTGGACCCAAGTTTTAATAAAATTATTGATTTTTGGTGGCTATTAACTTTTTTATCATCTGAGGAGGAAGAATAACTTCTGAAGAATGAGCCACAGCATTTGAACAAACAAGAGCTTTGTGTTCTTTCTGAGGGAAATCTGCTGTCTTTTGCTTTTTCCATTTAGTAAATAAAATTCAGTTATTTAAGTACTCAGAACAGGACTTTGTCCTATACAAAGTGTATTTTTTTTCTGTGGCTTATTCCCTGCAACAGTGCTAAAACATAAAGCAGATTTTTACACAGCAATCATGGCATAATATTCTCAAAAATCAGGATGTAATAGTTTCAACAGAACTTTCCATTTGTCAGATTTCCATTCTTCCAAATTTCCAATTTAAGAAACATTTATTGTTATTTCACTCCCTGAAGAGAAAAATTAAGGTACCAAAGAATTAAGGTAACAGGTTTGTCCGCCTGGCAAATCAGAAGACACATAGGAAACTCAGTGAAGATTTCCTAACCATCAGAAGCAGCTTTATAAAGCAGAGCAGATCATATTTCTTCCCAAGAAAATCCAATTTCAGCTAATTACCTTCTCTATGGGTATGCAGAGTGTGAAGTTGTGTACTTATTCCTAAAGCTCACAAGCCTCAGAAAAAGCTCACCAACTTGAGATCCTCTGTGGGCTACCACATGGCAAAAATTAATGAAAAAAACATCCCAAAAAAAAAAATTAGGAATAAAGTTTTTTAGGCTGAATATGTAACAAAGGATTCTGTTACTGGCTGCCAAATTCAGCCCCATTGGGGAGGATATGACTGACAAATTACAGCTTAGTAAGCAGGGAAAGATATAAACACTTATGCAACAATTTTCATATTTTCATTCTGTGTGGTGGAGGAATTATCTGCAAGCTGTTTCTGTTCTCCATAAATTGTGCCATTACTTTGAAAACAGGATGTATGCTTCAGAGTAAAGTAAAATAAACATATTGATACAACAACATAAAGCCACCCGTGACACTGCAGTATTGTTCAAACAACCCTCTTATTCAAAGACAGCAAAATACAAAGGTAGGACAATTAGAGAGGAAATTCTGTTTGGTATGATTCTTGTCTGAATAAAACCTTACCTTTAAAGTTTCCAGAGCATCATGCCCATTTTACATGGCAAACTATGACCAAGACTAAATTAGTTTTCTTGCTTGCTGATGCTTCTTTCCAGATATTCATCAGCATGCCCTGCACGTTTCATGCATCTAAGCGTTCTCCAAAACTTGGGAACATTTCTGCCTGAGTATTTGCAACCTTGGGGCTTATATTCAACTGCATATTAGTTATACGTACAGAAGAACCTACAAGTACATTATCCTTATTATTTCATTGCCACTAATGGTAAATTATTTTCTACTTTCTAAGATTTCTGAACATTCCCTACAGTGTACTATAGTTTTAAGAATGACTGAAACAGAAATGCCCCCCAGACTGCTCAGCCTTGCCTGAGGTCAGGACATTTGTCATTTCCAAACAGCCTATCTTCTCTGAACATGCTTTTCCCCTCTTGGTACCAGACATAAATATTTGTTGCATGTGCTGCTTCAGCAGAGTAACAACTCAGTTACTGTCCCAGTATCTGAACCAGCTGCTCTCAGCTGCTCCTGCTGTGGCAGAGCCAGAACCAGAACTAAGAGGAAGCCTGTTGGACTCAGTAAACTCACTCCATACTTTCAGGGTGTCTTTTTTCAATCAAGAAGGAACAACCAGGGAGAAGAAAACCTGGATTTCAGAAAGTAGTCAAATGAGAGAAGGATGGTGGGAAAGTGAAAGAGAATTTGAGTCTTTTAAGTCAGAGGATACAAATACAAGGCAATGTCATGACCACCATTTGCTTGTGCAAACTGCCCCAATGACTTCAAGAAGAGGGCTGGTAATGAAGAAGAGCACAACTTAGGCTATCCAGTCCTGCAGGCAAAGAAGCAAGAGGTGGACTGCTGCCTAACCATGTGTGCACTCCCACACCAAAAGAAACCCAGGGTCTGCTGATCCTGCTGGTCTTGGCACCCTGCAGGATAAAATGGATCTCCTCTTTGATCAAAGATCTCTCTTACCTCCAGCAGTGCTCGGCTAAGATGAGTGAATTCTATAAATGAGTATCTGCTGGTTTTAAATAGAAGAGAAATGCTGCCACTGAGTAAGAAGGAAGGATGCTTGAAGAAATGGAAGGAATAGGCAGGCCAGACTTGCTAAGCACAAGAAGGCCACTGGTACTGGTGCAAGGAGCAAAAACTGGGTGAAGGTAGTTCCAACCAAAAAGAGAACAGCACACGAGAGACACTAAGAGGATTAAACAATGTGTTTAGAATTTATCCCTTGTTGAGCTTGACTCCTGCTTCCTATGTCCAGTAGTTTATTTCTGTCCTCAGATTCTATTCAGTGAGGATTAAAGACTTCTTGGTATTGCAGGCTTTCACTTTAGGACAGTTGGCAAACTGCAGCTATAGCAAAGCAGAACCTGAGGGCTCCACAGCTTTTTCCCTGGCAGAGGTCTCTTACCTGTGAAGCCGACCAGTAAAGATTCAAGGATATGCTATTCAACATGAATGGGATACAGTACAGGACACTTTTATTACTGCCTACTTTGCAACCTCTAAAAGGTGACTTTTCAAAGTAGGCATCAGGATTGCTTGTGAACAGCCAAGCACCTACAGTATCACAAGGGAAGTGAAAACTCACCACAAAGGATGCACTATGCCGCCAAAGCCTGCAGGAGACTGCGTGGAAATCTCATTGGGGTCTTCAACATCCTCACGAGGGAAAGTGGAGAGGCAGGGACCAATCTCTTCACTCTGGTTATCAGTGACAGCACCCAAGGAAACAGGATGAAGCTGAGTCAGGGAAGGTTTAGGTTACATATCAGGAAATTTTTTTTCACCTAAAGGGTGGTTGGGCACTGGAACAGGCTCCCCAGGGAAGTGGTCACAGCACCAAGCCTGACAGAGTCCTAAAAGCATTTGAGCAACGCTCTTGGGCACATGATGGGATTATTGGGATTTCCTGTGCAGGGCCAGGAGTTGGACTTGATGATCCTGATGGATCCCTTTCAACTCAGCATGCTCTATGACTCTATGCTAAAGGATGTAAACTTCTGTTGTGCAGTTCCATAAGGATATTTCAAAATAGAAACAGGCAAACTGAACTCCTGCCATGACAGACTGAGTCCAGTGGCTGTGTCCACCAGTGTGTCAAGCCTTACACTTTGGAAGGGAGACAAACCACAAACTCATACCACCCAGCCTTTTGGAGCCCTCTGCAGCAGGCTCCCTCTCAAAAGAAGCTGCTCCCCTCACGCTCTCAACCTCCTGCGGTCGGAGTCGGTGCTCGCTATCAATCATTATTAACCATTTCACAGATTTTCCAGGCTGGGGTGGGTGGCAGCTCGCACAGGCTGTGCTGGGAGAGGAGCCACAGGACCCCAGCAGGCACACGGTACTCCCAGCACAATGCTGCCCTCGGGTTTGTATTTTTTTTTTTCCATCTCGGGTGCAGAACAGTAACAGCAGCACCCTCCGCTGGCCCCTGCCGTGAAGACACCCGCAGGCTGATCAGAGCTGCTGCTAGACCTGTTACGCTAAATCTAGAGAAGCACACCTTTTTACTAGACTTATTAATGGGTCATGCCCTCTGTAAGCGGCCCCCAGCTGCTCCCAGTCACTACACACACACACGACGCAAAAGCAAGGGCAGAGACTCTGAAGCTTATGCACAGAAAGAGCACTTAATTTTAGTGTTAATTACAAGACTCATAAATAATGTTATAATATACGAAAATACATATTCCCCAAACAGACTAATCTTAATTAGAACTTTAGTTAAATTACCAATCTTATTTTGGAGCTTGTAATTAGAAGTTAAACTCTTTAAATGTCATTTGCTTTTTGTTTAATTATTTAAATTATTATAAATTATTGCCATTTATTTTCCTCCAAGATTTCTGGACATTGGATATGCGCAAAATTCAATCAAACAAAAAAAAAAGGCACAACCTAAGCCAGTGCACCAGAGGAAGACCTGGTGTCTGTGTGCATGGCAGCTTGCAAAAAGTGTCTTTTAGAAGTAGTGACTGATTAGGCACATTCAACATATTTCAGCTTGTTTTCTTTTTCTTTGAAGATCACTAGTGATTTCAAAACTTTTATTCTGTGTAGTTACAGAAACTCTTTACTTATATCGAGGTGTCCAGTCTCAAAACCATAAAGGTCCATGTTGAAAATAATGCTCTACCTAAATCAGTTTATAATCTGGTGACATAATTATTTGTGGTTGTGGGGGTGGGGGGGGGGGAGATTTTTTTTCT
>WEZZ01034459.1:39340-61515 GCA_013400585.1 Chloropsis cyanopogon
TGGGAGGGATATTTTCTTTCTGTTTAGCATATGTGCATTCATGCAGAGCAGCAGTGACTCCAAGAGCTGGCTGATATGGACATTTGATTCTGATTACTCTTACCAATTGCGTAACCAAAACCACCTTGACTGAAACTGGGAAAGGTCATTAAAATTTCCTTACTGTAACTACATGGATTTGGATATTTATATGGAATTTAAATGGATAGACAGCTTTTGAAATACCCTCTCCAAGTTCATGTGGGTTGCTAGATACTGAATACGTCTGCAGTGACTAGAGTAATTCTTAGCACAAATTCCTGGACACCCTAACCATGTGTAAGAATTTTCATTGGATTAGATCTTCAGCCAGTATATCATAGAAACGTGAGCAAGATCAGTATATAAAATGACTTCAACAAAGAAGGGAGTCATATTTTCCAAGACAGAAATATGTCCCTAAGTGGGGGGATAAAATCAATATTAAGTGTCTCTGCCCAAAAAGACAGGTGGTGGCACTGTTAGTAAAGTTACTTACTCCAATTCTGGTAATGTTCAAGCTTTTTTTTAACAATTTGTCAGCTTGTGGCTTCCTAGGAGTTTAAAAATGCACTGATTTAGTATTAGCAAGGCAAATTTTTAAAAATCCTCATAAAATTGCTTAAATGTTAAAAATGTTAAAAATTAGGTTGATGCTAATAAAAGCAAAGAATATATAACGAAAGCTAACACACTCAGACTGCTAAGTTTATATCAGTGAAATCCCTCTGGAAAGACAGAATTTGTTGCTACTGAGTGTTCAGGATTTTCAATTACTTTGCATATATAGCTATCGATGTCAAAATTTAATAGAAACATTTATGTGTCCTCAGTAATCTCAGGGCTTTATGGTGAATTTAAAATGGCTGATATTTTTCCATGTTCTCTGTCTTGCAAGAGAAAGCACAGAAAGCACATTTTGGTTTTTTCCAAAATATATATCATTCCTTCTACCAATAACTTAATTTTGATGAACTGCTATAAGGCTTTTATAAAGAGGATACAGTGTGCAAACTAGCTTCATGTTTTAATTTTTCTTTAAATATAAACCACTTTCTTTTCATGAAGTTCTGTAAACTTAAATAAAAACAATTTCGATTTATTCTGTCTTCTGAAAATACTTGGAAGACTGAATTTTTCTTGTGTTACTCACTTATAGAATTCTATGGGGGAAATTGACCATGCATCCTCCCTATTGTCTTCTGACTATGAAATCACACTCTTTTTTTAATGCAAACATTCTCTGACATTACTATTTTGCTAGCCTTAATTAAAATTATTGATAAACATAATAAAATAGGTAGATCTGTTAAAACAGTTAGAACAGATTTGATAAGATTGTAACCAGATTATAACCAAAGCTGCCTGCTGACAGACAGAGGCTTGCATAGCCTACCTTTGAAGATGCAGTCCTGGAAATGAACCATCTTTCTTTCTTTCTTTCTTTCTTTCTTTCTTTCTTTCTTTCTTTCTTTCTTTCTTTCTTTCTTTCTTTCTTTCTTTCTTTCTTTCTTTCTTTCTTTCTTTCTTTCTTTCTTTCTTTCTTTCTTTCTTTCTTTCTTTTCTTTCTTTTCTTTCTCTCTCTCTCTCTCTCTCTTTCTCTCTTTCTCTCCTTCATGTCTTTAAAATTTTTTTAACACAGGACAACAGGACACACAGCAATATGCAACAAATGGCCAAGTGCCATAGATTTTGAAGGGCTACAATTTTATACCTGTGGTTCTCAAAACCCCCAATACTTAGCAGGATATATGTTGGTACAAGCAGTCCCAGGAAGAGCTGCCAATTACTTAAAATCACTTCTGATTTTAGCTGTCATTGATGCTGTTGGCTGAGGCCTCTTCAGTACATCTCTTGCATTTAAACCTATAAATTAAGTTATGCAAATCTGAAAACATTTCATACCAGTTAATAAGACTCAAATTCAGCTGCTCAGTTTCTTTCATTAAGGTAGATTGAAATTCTGAAATTTTTTCTATTCATTAATCACATGGCTGTACCCCCTTTCCTTAACTGAGACTAAGATAGTCATTACTTCTTCAAAAAATATGGGACAACAAAATGTGAAAAATAGCCCAAACCCCAGCAGTTTCTGATGAAACATTCTCTGCAATGACATAGGTAAGATAAAGGAAATACAGCTGCACACAGGAACGCATCTCTTAAAACATTTTAATAGCAAACACGATTGAAGTCATTGTACTGCAAAGTTGTCCATTCTATAAAGGATTGGAAATCTGCCATTGGACTATACTGGATTTTAGTCCAAAATAAACTACAGTCAGCACAGCTGGTGGTGATAGAAGTATGTCCAGGCTAAATATTTACTCCCTGCCCTCCATCCCAGCTGTTAAATCTTTTGGTTCCTTTTCCTTTCACGGTACCACTGGAGAGTTTCTAACTTCTCCTCTCTGCAGCATTCCTCAGCTCTCCCTGTACTTACAAAGAGCTGATATGATTCGATGCAAACCCTCATTTTATCAAACCTCAGCTCACATATATGTTAAACCTTACAACCTACCATATCACTGTTTCATGACTCTGATTCCTCCTAAAACATTTGTTGTATTACCATTTTGCCCTTCTAAGTAAGGATTCTGGAGGAAAAACACTACAGGTAAAACTACAAAGCACTTGCAATGGTGTCCAAAAAAACTCACAGCAACATCCTTAATTCCGTCATATCCTAATATTTAAATAGTTAATATCTTGTTACTTAATGCTTAGACATTATAAATTACTACCTAATTATAATTTAAATTATATTTAGCAATATTTTAAGGATAATATTAACATAGCTATATAATGTGGTTTTCTTTTATAATTATCATTTATTATAAATTTATTGTCAAATATTATTATTAAGAAATTATAATTGTTGTTATGCTGGTTTTGGCTGGGATAGAGTAAATTTTCTTCTCAGCTGATACAGTGCTGTGTTTTGGATTTAGTACAATAATGCTGATTAGTTGTTTGCAGGGGTTAAGCCACAATAGTGGCTAAAATGCCTCCTTAATATAATAAACTTACATAGACACGGTTTTATGAAAAGAAATGAAAAAGACACCGTTTTTGCTATCCACATGATGGTATCATCAAACAACTTGCTTGTGAGAATTTTACAAAAAAAACCCAAAGGTTACAAAATGTCACCTACTGTCTCCAAGCAGATTTTCTCTTTAATGTCGTTCCTGTAAAAACATCTGCAGCTCTGTTTTTTCAATCTTTCTCCTTTCTCTATTTTTTTTTTCTTTTTATTATTTTCTTTTTTTTACACTTTTACTCTCTGCTTTGCTCCACTCACTAAGGCAATTTTTTCAGCTGGGCCATTTGAAGTCTAATGCACTTAATGTTCTGCAGATAAAACAAACATAAATAGCTGGCATGATTATTGCATTCATGATAAGATCATCTTTTATTTTACTGTGTTTGAAACAAATGCAGTTTCATCTATGGGCAACCTTGTCACTTTTCCCCCAATAAAACGAACATTTTGTTAAGCCCGCTATTATTATTTCTCACATAAATGTATTTTAAAGATGTTAAGGAGGAGGAGATAAAGCTCAATCGATTTCTGCCACTGAGGCACAGTTCACAAGCAAGTAAAACCCTGCAGAATAAATCAGGACAATGCTGGTTACTGCTTTGCAACAGGGGTAAATACGGAAAAGCCGGTCAGGACAGGAAACCGCCTGGCTAAATGCAGCTGGCTGGGGGACATGAACCTATGTAAGAACCTCTGTTCCTCTTCCAGGGGAGCTTTATGGAGAAAACAGGCTGGCACTGCGGAAAAGCAGATGCCCTCAGCCCCCACCGAGCTGGAGAGGAAAGCAAGCAGCTGCAATCTCTGTGTCCCTCTCAGGTGAACAGAAGAAAAACAAGCAAAAGTGAAAAGAGAAAGAAGAAGAAAAAAAAAAGGCAAAAAAAGCCAAACCAAACAAAACCCCAAACCAAAAAACCCCACCCTAATAAAGCCGGAATTCAAACCCATCAACAAGCAGCTGATGAAGCCATTCCCGTCCCTCCTTTCCCACGAGGGGTCGCGGTGGCGCCGGCGGGACAGGACGGAACGGGACCGGACGGGACAGGGCAGGGCAGGACAGGACAGGACAGGACAGGACAGGACAGGACAGGCCAGGCCAGGCCGGGCGGCGGTGGCCGCGCCCGCCCCGCTCTGAGGGAAGGGGCGCGCTGGGGCCTTCCTGCATTCCCTGTCCTGCCTCTGGGGCCGGGGCTGCCCCCGCACCGCCACCTCTGCCCGTGTCCCCGCGGCCCCGGGCCACACGGGGCGGCTCCCAGAGTGAGGGGCTCTAAGCCAGCCCTCCCTGTCCCTTCCTGTTGGCAGACAGGGACACAGGGACGGTGGCTTGAGGCGAGAGACTCCTCCGTAGTGTCCTCACCTCCCCTCCGCTGACAGAGAGGCCCTCGGAGCGGGTGGGGACGCAGCCCGATCTGGGGGCAGCAGATGGAAGCCTGCTGGCAGATAAGGTCCCAGCTCTGTCCCGTTCCTATAATTGAAGCTGGAGGTGCTACCGGAGTGCTCTGCCCTCAGGTGTACACTGACAGCTTGGACAAGTCCCCTGGCAGCGGGAAAGTCCCAGCACAAACACACGACGGTGAACGTGGAGGATCCAAAGGATCCATGTGTCGGGCAAGGATCCACTGTTGGCTCAATCTGACTTGTCAAAAGTTGCATGCAAATTGGCTTGCAAAAGGTTTGTTTACTACTTGGTTTTGGACCAGGAAATACAAATGTATCTCAGGTCTTTCCAGATGTGCTTAAGTACAGATTTGTTAATGATCAAAGAAAGCTCATCTTGTAGGAATGCATCTCTGCGCAGTGAATTTGACATGTGTCTCAGGAATTCTGTTCCTCTGCCCAGTTACATCACCTTGCAGTGGCAGACAAGATCCTTTGCTTCCAGCTACTGTGGCTATCCCTCTCCACCCTGTTTTTATATCCCTGAAAGGCTAGACCAACAAAACTGTCTTCATCAATACTCCAAGGACAGCCCTGTAGCTGACCACTTCCTGCAGTGGTTACATTCAGAGCACGGCCGTGACAATGCAGTTTCAGAAACTGAAGGAGCAGCAAGCTGCTCAGGCCTGTCTGTGAGCACACCTCCCAACATAAACCTCGTCCTCCTCTGAGCTAGCCTGGGTGTCTGCACTAACTGGCATAGATTTAGGACACTGGAGTTAAAAACCCTCTTGAGACATTAACCTAAGAAGGCTTAAGCAAGATTCTGGACTTTTGCTTCCACAGCTGAATTCCCATCTGCTTGAATGAACAGATAATCAGAGCTGAATGAGGTATGTCTAACATGGAGGGGTTTGTTAGCTCTGAGCCAGAGGCTTCATATTGTCTAAGTATCAGAAGCCAGGGGAAGAAAATTAATTAACTCACTTTCCTGGATGTGACTAAATCCCTTTTCAAATGGACTTTTGTTATTTACCTGTCAAGATTCTTGTGAAGAGAAGACATGTTCCCTGCTAGGAAGTGTCACAGGTAATACGAAATGCCCAGACACTGGGCCAAGTAACCTTTGGCACTCAAATCCACCTTCCTCTGTTATCAGTACACGTCTGATCTACTTCTTTTTTCCAGCCACCTCATACACAGCTGACAGATCTAAGGGAATCCCCACTGAAGGGAAATGCCCAACTGCTTTAGTTCCCTTTTGACGGGTTTTTCCAGTGGGGGCTGGGGATGGGTGCAAAGAAGGTGGTAAACTGTAAGTCAAAGAAGGCAGAGAAGGCTAGCAAAGGAGAGGATATATTCTGCTTGAGCTAGCAAGGATTCAAAGTGTCTTTCTGGGTTATGGAGGCATCCAGGAAACTGAAAGCTGCAAAGAATGATTTAAACAGTGAAAAGCAACAAATCATTTTTGATTCTTTTTAATCTTAGATCCCAGTTTGTTGAGTTTTGCTTTAAGTCCCAAGGAACATGCAACACAGACAGAAATTTCAGGGTGTCCAGGACTTTCTTACCAGTCTGGAATCCAAACTACAACTCCAAGCTTCACGCTGCTCCTATTGCATACTGCACAATGGAAAGGTCTGCAGGAGAGCCTGAAATCAACAACCAACCAGCCTAATATAGACAAAGTTTGAAAATGAAACAAAGGCACTCGTGTTCAGATGCTTCTGTTTCCAGACTTTGTCTCTTTCAATCTTCTATTCACTGAGTTATGTACTTTGGAAAATTTTCTTCTGGTCAAGTATGGGCTGAAATTATGAAACCACACTTGGTATTTGCATTACTCTGATTAGTTTGTGCGGTGAGCTCCTGCCCTCGAAGCGTAGGCATTACTTTATGTGAAACCAATGGAAGCTTTGGCTGCCTTAAGGATTATGGGTTAAGGCCCTACGTTTCTACTGTTTTACGCCACTGTATGACCTAAATGAGATTAGAGTAATAAATCCTGATTTATTATGAGGGTTTTATTTAGATATGTTTTGAGTATGAGGTCTGTGTCAGGATTAATAGTGAAATGTAACATGCCCAGGCACAGAGAAAGTCCAACAATGAAAGGACATTTTTTTCCCTTGAGAAAACTGGTTCCCAGCCCTCTGTTTGGTTTTTAACAGAGTTGCCAAATGTTGAATGGCAGAGAGACGCTAGATCCCAAAGATGGTGACGTAGACCATGACTTGGAGATGAGCCCGTTCCAAATGAAGGACAGAAGTATTCCATCAGCAGTATTTTGCAAGGCTAAGTACGTACGCTCTGCAATGGAGTAGCATTCAAAAAGCTTCAAACAAGGTTCTCAGAATCCAAAGACGAACGAGAAATTACAGGTTCTATAGGATTTATTGGCTAATTCATCCGTCATGTTGAGAAGGCACTAGTTTAGGCACTTGCTCTGTAGTTAAATCAGATTGCTGAATCCGTTCAAAGGAAATGTCCATTTTTTTCAGCATCCTGGCCACCATGACTCATGAAGAAATCTTGTCATGTAAGGCATCACATTCTACTGGCCTAACTATTAGATGCAGAAGGTGTGTGCTTACACTACATAGTTAAATTTCTAATAGTCACCTTACAAAAGGCTTCAGAGGAATCTGTCTATTCAAAGGATTATTTAAAGTGAAATGAGCGGAGTGCACAGAATTGAGCTCATACTTTTGTGGGACACAGAATGAAAAAGAACGAGGTGTATGTGTTGTGACAAACTTGGGAGAATTAAATAATCATGAATTCCATGGTATCTCTACCCTTACCTAATTCAGAGTACTCCCACTCTCCACCAGAGACTTGGCAGATCTTGTTCAGCATCAGATTTCTGTCCCACTTGGTTTTTTGAGTAGAAATAGGAAGAATTATTTACTTCAAAATGTTGTTGTTGTGTTTTGTAATCATAGGCCTCATGGAGTGTGGAGCAAAAGAAAATGTTGAACCAGAATACCAGTTTATTTTTTTTGGTTTGGCAAGAAGCCTGTCTACCTGGCAACCTCTCCTGGTATGTCTCAGCTGGGGTGGAACTGAATAGAAAGGCCTATAGAAATTTTGCAGATAACTTTGGGAGAAAGCAACTTTTGAAGGACAGGCTTTAAGGTCCAGCTATGGTACTTTATTTAGTACTTCAGGTGTAAACCATGAGAGCCTGGTAGTTATAAGAAACAAAATCCAAGAAATCATGAAGCCTCAAAATAATTTTAAAAAACCTGCCCATTTAACGAAGGACAAGTTTTCTGGACTACCATAGTATAAAATCAAATATGAAGTTGGTTCAGTATCTAACAAAATCTTAAATTACTTTATGTTCTTCCCTTCTCAGAAATGCGTTTTTCTGCAAAACCCTTTCTAAAAGATTTTTAGAACTACACACTAATGAGAGTCCATAGTTGCAGAGTGCTAACAGTCTTGCCAGTAAATTCATTAACTTCAAGTGGCATCAAAGATGAGAACTCAGACCTCTTTGCCCAGGAACAGGGGCAGCAGTTCAACTTGCAGAACCTGGACACTTTATGTTACCTACTTTTGTTCATTTCAAGTCAAAGCAGTGGGACAGCCTACATAAGCAACTTCTTGAACACTGGCAGTTCAGTGAAGTTTCTTTCTTTCACCAATGGACCCTAGAAAGAAAACAGTAACACAAACGGATCATTTGGAATAGCCCAACATCCCCAGACAGCATCAGGGCTGCTGAAAGACCAAGAAGTGGCTGAACTTCTAAGTACTGAAGAGCTGCATGGGAAGTTTGGTCTATTAAGAAGTGTGTCATAATGCTGCAATGCAGAGTTTCACAACCAACCTTTGCTCACCTATGTCAAGGACACTTGTCTGGGGCACAATCTGTGTGACCACTGTTTTTGCTGTCCCTTGGCAACACCTGACCGAGGCAGCAGCTTCTTCTTTAGCTGTTTGCAACACGTTCCCACAAAGCGGGAGCTGGCAATCACATCCAGAGGGCAGTAAACCAGCAGATTGTTGAGTGGAAATGGATTCCTGCTCCTCTGTACATTTTATAGAATACTTCAGGCATGTGGCAGTGTTAAAATCCTGGTGGGTCTTGCTGAAGAAATGCAGTGGAAGCCTTTACCCCATGTAGCAGGTTAAAGTCTTACAGCACAAGCTGTGAAGAGTTGTTATAGGTCACTGATAAAAAGCAGCAGAGTGCTTATGGCCACTGTGGGTTAATGATAGCCACAAGCACAATCAGAAAGTTTGTGCTGAGAGCAGAGAGGTGGTGTGCAACCCACTTAAGTTATTATTCCTGTACTCTGGCCTCTAGATAGTGTATGTGTGCACTGGGGTTGTGAAGACTGACAGATACACAAGGCTGGCCTACTAGTGGAACTGAGGAAAGCTAGGAAGATGTTTTCCTTGTCTGCTAGGAGGAAGCTTCAATATAGGGGAGATGTTTTCCTGATCTGGGAGATGGAGCCTTCTGTAGTATGTATTGAAATATAATTTATTGTATCCTTTTTGTTATACATATTTTCTAAACTCCTGTTCAGGCCCTTTACCTCCCCCATCTTTTCCTAATGAACGCTACAGCCTGAGTACAGACAACTTCTCTGAAAATCTTGCTTCAGCAACTGCTCAGTTTTCCATGTCCTACCCTGGTATCAAGTAAATTTNGTAATTATGCAGGATCTAGGAGCATATGCTAGTTCAAAACTAAGTCCAAGTTTATTTGCACTGAAGCCATATAATTCTTTTTCTGCAAGCTCTAACATAGCTCTCTACATGTACATGATTTTTAGTGCTTAGACATTTCCTTATCCTCTCTCATCTTTCCCATATTCACTCTGTGTTCCGTACATTTCTATATGTAGTCAAATGAACCATCACCCGGTGCTGTAAGCTTCCCCCTGCTTCTGTAAGCTGTTTATCTGGGATTTCTAAGGCTGACTGCTCCTGGTAAGAGTCTTAAAATCATATCTAGAAACCTTAATCAATGACCAGATTTACAGAAGCACTGAGAACCCACAAATCCTTTTGCAGTCAATGGGACCTGAGTTTACTCAGCACCTTGAAAATCAAACTGCTTAAGTTTAGGTACCAAACCCTGGATTTTGGAACAGAGCTTTAAGGGTTCAGGGTGGGTATTTCTGGGGCAGAATGGGGTTCACTTTGAGATCTTTTTCAATAGATACCCAAATTTTTATATATTGTATTTATATTAATAAGTACAATTATGATAATTGTCTTTTTCAACAACATAGTAGTTTTGAACTCCTCTTAGTGCAAGGCATTAATAATGGAAATCATTATTTTGGTTGATAGTGTCAGTTTCTGCATACCATATACACTGTGTTAGTTCATTACATGGACCCTTCCACCACAGGAATCTTTATTCACTGCTCACCAGACATGTGGGGTCTTCCCTGGGGATTGGCCCAGGTAATAAGCACTTCTTGTGATCAGCTTAATATAAATGATAGAGAAAAACATGGCAGTGCTCCAGCCATAACCAAAGTAGCTTTTAAAATGTTGTTGTTGTATGGTACACGACGCTATACGTGATCTACAGATATATATGAAGCATTTCGACCACACTACAAATGTCTAAACCACTCAGTTTCAGTTCTCACTTCTCACCCCCATGAGTCAAACCCATCAGCCTGCCATAGCACCTATTAATTTATAGATTTCTTCCCAAGGGCACATCTGCACACTTGTGAGAAGGTGTGTCCGTTCAGCTGTTTCCAGAGTGATGGCACAAAAGCAACCAAGAAGAAAAGAACCTGTAGCTGCACGTATGCTTTGGTGAATTCAGATCTTTAGGAGGTTTAATTTTGTTCCAGTATATGCTAAGTTTGGAAGTCCTGATGTACCTTTTCTCCTATTCTAATAAAACATTTTATAAGAAAAAGACGAAACTGAATGTATTAGATTTGCTGTGACAATTGTGTAATTCTTTATAAACACAAGGGTTTCTGCAATGCCAAGCTGAGCTGTTGCAGCTTAATACAGCAGTTTGAATTTCGGGAGTACTTGAAGGTGTTTAAAATGATTTCTAACAAAATGCAGCTAAATGAAGTACTTGTTAAACAGGAAACAAGAAAAAAAAATTCTTACAAAGATATTATGTGTCTGCCACTGGGAGAGCGTCAGGTACTTGCTTCTTGGAGAAAATAGAACATTACTTAACTAATTTAAAATCCATATAATTTCCCTTAGGAAAAAAAATAGCAGTAAACCGTTCAGGGGCTGGTGGATTTCTTTGTTTCTTAAGGATGGTAAAGATTTGTGCAGAGACATCAGCAAAGAGCAGCTTTCTGAGCTGTTCCCTGCCAATTGCTGACAAAGGCAGTCCTAATGAATCATTCTGAATTGTGATCATGTGCTACCAGCCCACAGTGAGCTGCCAAAGAGGAAGTGCAGCTTGTTTTCTTTCATTTTCTTGATTCCTATGCTGTAGGAAGATGAAAGGAGAAGGAGGAGGAGGCAACAGCGGCAGCCAAACTTAAATAATTCTGACGATTCCAGATATCAAATGGAGGCCCCTGAGTGGGACCCACTGAAAAATGACACCCTTCCGCCGACCCTGACGCCAGCTGTCCCTCCGTATGTGAAGCTGGGCCTGACCATTGTATATACTGTTTTTTATTCACTGCTTTTTGTGTTCATCTACGTCCAGCTCTGGCTGGTCCTTCACTACAGGCACAAGAGGTTCAGTTACCAAACTGTCTTTCTGTTTCTGTGCCTGTTTTGGGCCTCTCTTAGGACAGTGCTCTTTTCATTTTACTTCAAAGACTTTGTCACAGCAAATTCTCTCAGCCCCTTCATCTTCTGGCTTCTCTATTGCTTCCCAGTCTGCCTCCAGTTTTTCACCCTGACCCTGATGAATCTTTACTTCACACAGGTAAGCAATAGATATTTAGTTGATTAAATCTAGCTGAATGGTAAAGCCTGATTATGTGAGCATCATGAAAGAAAAATGTAATTTACAAATGTACCTTGGCAATGCAAAAAGCAAATTTCAGTTGTTTATTTGGGTACTTTAGCTTCTGGTCTCTATGCAAGTGATCAGTGTTACAATGAAACTGGAGCCTGAAATGACCACTGTGAGAATATCAGTTAACATGTCTACTGTCTATAAAATAATTCAAAGATCAGAGAAAAAATGTATAGGAGAGCTTGGAATTTGGACACCCAAAAATGTCATGTTATTATTATGCCTTATTATTGTTATTAGACTCTTAAAACCTCCTGGCTTACCAGACTTGATCTCTGTGTGCAGTCAGAATTGTAATGTCTGATTTTGCCAGCAACAAACCCCTGGTCCCAGTTTTTTCAGAAGTTAGCTGACGTTTCTGAGTGAGGTTTTTATTAAGTGTATAACAATCAAAACTGTTGATGGAGACCTACTGTGGGCCCAAATTCCTGTAATGATCTGCATTACAAACAGCCTTGACTCTGTTCAATAAGTGCTAAGTGTTGTGCACAGATACACCCTCTATTTCAAGGACTTTCTGATGTAAAGGTAAATTAACTGTATAGTGGAGTAAAAGAAAGAGTACCTCCATTTCAGGAAGAGGTCCTTGGAGTTTATCTGTGCCATGGGCATCTAAGAAGGCAGATGAGTAAGGCTGCACAGGGCTCCAGGCTGCTGCAGCTAGAATTGCTTGGAAATATTTATGGTGAGCATGGTGATCTTGCACTTGGCTGAAGGATAGGATTTTGGCATGCTGAGACAAAGAAAGGCTGCTGGGCTTGCCTAAGATCTCACAGAAAACTTGCAGGAGGGCAGAGACTGGATTCTTTATCTCCTCAATCCCACTGTAGTGCCTGGAGCAGGATGCCAAGCCTGCACTTATGTGGCCCTGATCAAAGTCCACTTTCCCAGTGCAGGAGCAGTTGGTCAGGAGAGCATGAGCCAGCCCTGGAGCACACCAGACAGTGCTCCGGATGCTTGGGGTGTTGCTGTGTGCCCCACTTGGAACCAGCTCAGTGCCTGGGGCTGGTGCTTCTGTAATCCCCATGGTGTCTGATGGTGCTCTGTAGTGATGACAGGCCTTATCAATTCTGAGTAGCCTGACTGGAGACATCAGGCTGCCTGCAAGAGCTGCTATCCCTGAGCTGGAAAAGCAGCAATGGTAAGCATGACAGCTGTAAGAAGATCCCTTGAGTTGTAGAGGGTATTAAATACTTAGAACCACATACCCAGTTTTGTGCTTAGGTTTGCTTTCATGGATTCAGTGTCTGAAACGCCTGCTAACTCACCCTGCTCCACTCCCTGGTACTTGAGATATATTATGGGATTACAGGAACCTTTCATCTGCATACTACTCAAATCCAGCTCAGGCATGTGGTGACCTATGCTTTATCCCATAGCTATTGTGAGAGTTATTTGATAACTGTGCAGCTTCCCAGGGCCGAATGTCCATCAGCACACAGTCCACCCCATCACAGTGCTGGGACTAAGTCACAGACTGGGGTCAGACTCTTCCCTCAGGCACACATGTAGGGCTGCTGTGGAAGTCTGGAGGCAGAATGCAGCATCCTGGCTCTTGGCCAAGAGAAGCCTGGGCTGGAGCGAGCACGGCGGGGGCGGGGGGTGCTCAGCAGTCTGTGCAGTACTGTCAGCACTCAGGAGGCTTAGTGCTGCAGGTAACATTTCTTTTGTCTAAGGAAGATCTGAGAAGACAGCACACAGAATGCACACATATGTCCTTTTCACTTATTTTTAGCATTGTTGTCTGATAGCGTTCAGGAAGTACAAGTCAGTGGTCGGAAACAGAAAAAACCCTAAGGCTGTTGGTTCTGCCTTTGAGACAGAATTCCTGCTTTTTCATCCTGAGTCCTCATGATCTTCCTCCGAGCCCCTCTGAAAAAGAGTGGAATAGTTACCTGTCTTGAAGAGCTGCTGTGAGGCTTTTGAAACAGTATTTGCAAGGGACTTTCAGAGTTTGTGATGTGCGTCATAAGCTTTAAAGACATACATAAGAATAGTATTGTTTGCTCTAGACCTAGGTGCTGTCAGTGAAACTTAATCTCAAATATCTCCCCAGCTCAAACAAAGGTTTAAGAAATACAAGCACAGACATTCTATGAATATATGACAGAATAAGTGCATATATTTTTAATTCACTGTTATTAATTCTTTACTTCTAACCATTAAAAGGTGGTTTGGCTTGAAATTCAGCATCTTCTATGTAATGTACATCTAGCTTTCCACAGCAGGCAAGCAAGAACTAGCGTGAAAGGGGTGGAGAGAGAAAATTTTGTTTTCAGTAATGGCTTAAAACTTCACAGACCTGTTTAGAAACAGCTTTTATCCTTTTATTCTCTAGAAGACAGGCAAGAAGGGTCTGCAGCTGTGTCTCATTGCATGAAACCCCTGCTATTTCACTGGTGCTTAGCTAGAGGGAAAGAAGTGGTCTGTGTGTAGCATAGGTACAGAGCCCTGGAAGAGATCCCATGGATCTCTGGAATTCGTAGGTTTTTATTATCTGCTGTACAGCATCCACCATTCCTAAATGTGGCACTGCTAGGAAAACTTTTAAACGTAGATGTGAGGAGAAAAAAAGTGATTCAAAAAATATCGCAAATCCTCCTGGCCAAACAAAAAACTCTTTTGGCAAGTGCCTGAGGGTGTTTTTCGAATAACAAGCACCTTTGAACTTGATGGAAAGTTAGCCACAACTATTCTCTTTTTTAATAAGTATCCCAAAGCCATAGGGAATTTCAGCTGTGTTTTATGTGTAGCAAGACAAATAAGCCATGATGACATCAGCACAGCAGAGTTTTGTCCCCAGACTTGAGCATCAGCAGCTGCAGCAGAAGAACCTCTAGTGTGTTGGGGAAGGTTACTAAAGCAGGGGAACTATGAACAAAAGGGAGGTTAGAATCAAATGAGTTTTGACTCAAAGCAGGATCTTTGGGTTAAGAGCCAAGTTCAGGGTCCAGTTGTAATGCCCTACTTAGGGCAAGTAGAAAGGGTGCTGCAGGTAAGGCTTATAGAATATTAGTTCCTCTCAGAGATCCCATACTGGAGAAAATGAATATGATTTTTAATGGAATAAGTAAATGTATTAGAATGTATTAATCCTGTATCTGTATTCATTCCCTTCTACAGAAAAAATAATAGTGTGACCTATCTTCTCAGGAGGGGAGGCCCTCTGCCTACTTGGAAATCATTAAAATAAATCCCAAGTGAAGATGAGATCCAGTGGCACTTTTGTAAAACAGTAGCACAACAGCAGCAAGTAACAGCACTGTACCAAGACAGAGCAGCTCCCTGATCCTGATCCACCAAATAGGGAGCCAAAGAGCATTTCCAGCTCCAGAGACCAAAAATCCCATAGAGGTATTTGCCTCACACATGCAGCTTCCAAGGGTTTATTTTCTGCTAAATAACATATTTTCCGCTTTAAAGGGAAAGAAGTGAAAGATCCCTCAGTGAGGCATCCCAGGCTAATGAAGAAAGTGAGGATTTCAGGATTTGGGTACTCTTTTATTTGTGTCCTGCTTTCTCGAATGTTCCCTGTCCCTGACGAGGGAACACTGAGATGAGTCCTCAGGCTTTACAGTTAGTGCTGTGGGTAAAAAAATAAAAAGGCTCTGGGAAAAAAAACAAGTTGTCTTTTTCAGTGCATGTGAGGGGTGGGCAGAGGAGGACTTGCTTCACTTTGTCCTGTTTGCTCAGGCTTTGCATTTCCCTGGGGAACAGAAAACAAATGAAGCAGGAGAGGCTAGGATGGAGGGTTACTGCCTCAAAGAACAAGGTCAGGGCCAAAGACCATGAGCTATAAATTTCACTGAAAATCCCAGGCCTCCCCTGTGGCCAGGCACAGAGAACAGTTGGGTGGGCTCTAGGTTTTGTCATCAGGTTGGGAACTTCTCCAGGATCGAGGGAAAGTAGTGCTGAGCTAAAGAGCTGTGAGACAGTATGGGTGGAGAAGGCTGGTAGGCAGATTTTACCTCTCCTTCCTCCTCCCTAACCATCTTCCCTTTTCTTTGGCATCTGGATTGAGAAACTTACCCTGCCTCCCAGGCAATGCTGATAAAATCAGGGACTTTCAAATGAAGAGAAGTTGTACCGCGTAAGAAAGACAGTTCCGAGGGGAGCTGGCCATGCCTGGCAGGGTGGGGTAAAAACAGCACAAGGCTTTCAGAAAGTTTTCATGTATTTCAGTGGAACCAGAGTTAATGTTATCTCTGGGAGAAGAATTAAGAAAATTTCTCATTCTCTAATTACTGAGGATAGCATAACTTTCAAAAGTTGTCACCAGTGAGAGAACATAGAGGGCTTTTTATTTTGGAGAATTTTTTTAGCAGAAATTAATAAATCATATATTATAAAGCTTATTAATAAATCATATATTATAAAGCTTATTATTAATTTAAAACAAGCTTTAGATGTGTACAGAACTACACAGGACTCTAACTACATATGGTAAAGCATCAGCAAATATGTTTGCTGTAAAATGTTGCCCTTACTATTGTATCTACAGAAGACAAATTGCAATTGCAGATTGGCTAGCTGACAGCATCTGACATGAAGGATGAGGTCATTTGACTTTGAAAATAATTTGATATGAAAGCTACTCTTGAAAGTTTACTGTGGCTGTCAGCCCCCACAATCATCCCTGTCCATTTAGGACTATTTTTACCAATTTGTGGAAGACAGAGTATGGTGGTGAGTCACATTGCCCATGTCTGTAGGCCTTACAAACTGTGTAGAATTTAGAGAGTGGAGGGAAAACTTGCCTGTTTTGGGAAATCTGGTCCAAGTAAAAGAATGAACATGGAAGAAAGAGAGAAAGGGAAGGTGGGCCTGAGACTGAAAGATACACAGCTGAAGAAAGGTAAATGTGCTGATGAAGAGGTGTTGGCATATTTTCAGGCTTCAAAGGGAAGTTTGCATGGAGTGTGACAGAGGAAGAGAGGGACAGTGATGAAAGGAACCAGGAAGAAAAAGTGCATGCTATGGTTCTCAGAGGGTTTTTAAATAAAGCTGAACTTCATTCCTGTGCAGAGGGCCAGCTTGAGACATATGCAAGCATTTACCACATATCTGAGGCTTTTTGGTCAGCTGAGCTGTAGCTCCTGTAAAAGTGAATTGATCAGCAAGCACAGGAGGTACAGCAGTGGTTTGTGCCAGTCATCACATCAGTTCAGCTAAATCAGAGCATGGACACGAAAATTGCTCCAGGGAGATTTTAGTTTTCTTTTGCTTTGGGAATATCTGTCTCGGCTTTGACAGCTGTTTCACTGATACTTATAGAACCAAAGTGGCTCCTGATTAGCTGGAACCCCCATCAGCTACAACAGCCTGGCCCTGTCTGCCTGCTCTGCTGCCCAGCAGCTCTCCAGAGCTGTCTGCAGCCAAGCTGCTGATGGGTCCCATGCCATCCCCACTCCTGGGGCCTGGTAAAATGTCTCTAAGGTCAGCTGTCTACATCAGTTCCTGCAATGGGAATTTTCTCTGAATGTATGAAGAGATTCCTGGAGTCCTTTTGAACTGCTGCAGTTTTATATGCCAGACATATACCTCAGGGGAGTGGAGGAGGGGGTGTGAGAATCTCATTTGAGGTTTCCAACCCTTTGGCAGAAACAGAGAGTCAAAACAGGATATTTCTCCTTCAAAGAACAAGCAAAAGGGGAAATACTTTTAAGGCTAAAAAGTAACCCTTTAGACATAAGAAAATTAGCAAGGACTTTCGCTGCATTTTCCATGTTCACCTTGGGCCTCTCTGAAAGATCTTTTTAAAACAGCCTGCTCTCTGTTTGCTGTTTAGTCTATTCTTAGGAATAGTCTGGTTTGCTCTGGTTTGCTGGAAGACTTATTTAGATGAGTCAGATATTGACTGGAAGCTTTCTCAACACTGCTGCGAGGAGGGGCCATTGAGCAACCAGTCTCTTGAGCTAAATGCTAAAAGCAAAAAGCTGCACCCACGCATGTAAGGTATATTGAGATCAGCTTCTGACATCCTTACTCCCACTGAACAACACATTCCATGACAATCCCATTGCTTCCAGCAGGGCTGCTCATGAACTAAAGCCTCATCAGTGTTTAAGCAAAGGTGGCAGAATCTGGCTGCCTGTGTTCCTGCCTAGCAGTGAATTGGTAAGAGTTCTCCATGCCTTAAAGTGTAGCTTTCATTCTATATATCATCTTCCCTTTTTTTTTTTTTTTTTAACAGTACAGTATTTATTTTCTCTCTTAATGGTCATTTTGTTCTGAAAATTTCAGAACATGTGTCACCTGGGACAGGTTCACCGAATGCAGAATCACAGTAACAGCTGTTTTGGTGATCTTGAATCTTGAGATCCCATTGGATCTTCAGCAGGAGCATTGCATTTGGTTTTACCTAAGTTATCCATGGAGAGTTTGCTGGGCAGTGGTCTTGGGTTGGTTTATGTGACAGTACTTTGTGACTTAAGAGGTCAGGATGAGTAGATAATTTTTGGGGAACCACTGGAGATGGTATTTAGGAACTTGATATCTGCTAGTTTTTGTGAAACCAGAACAACTCGTTGCCCACTGGAAATTGCTTGTCTTGTGAAGTTCTTTGCAGAGGCTCTGAACTCTTCTGTTCAGTCCAACTCCTGAAAGGTGTCAAAATTAACAGTACAATGTGTACAATAGGTGAGGATTGTGAAATGACCCTAGACACAAGGATTACTTGTTTAGTTTTATTGAGGTCAGGAATCTGCTTCCTCACTCCCTTCCATAATAAGCAGGGTAGGCAATAAATCTTGTACAAAAAGTATCTGGGAAGTATTTTGAACCTCATCCCTTCTCTGAAGGTGACAACTACTCTCTATGAACAGCAGAAGAGCAGAACATTTGCAAGCTCCTTGTGCCTTTCCTTTCAAAAGTTAGTAAATAAAACAATCTAAAACTTCTTCCTGATGAAGATTTCATGATCCAGGAATTGGGAAAATGAATCACAAAACTCTTCAATAAGGGATACTATCAGAGACGTTATGTATTTGAAAACATTTTCAATGGTTGGAGAATATTTTTACTGACTTTTTTCCCCCAATTTTATTCTCAGTTTGCTGAAAAACTCAGTGTTCTCTGCTGCTTCAGCTAGTGCTAAGCAGGCTGATGCATCACAAAAATAATTTCCATGTCAAGGCAGCTGTTTATGGTGAATAGGAGTTAAATGACAAGTTGTTCCAGGAGCTCTGGAACAAGTTGAGCCTGATTTTCTCCAGATCTATGTCTCATGATTGACTCTCAGTTGTTCTCATACCTGGAGAATTTCTAACAATATTTTGCTATGCAGACTCTCTCCTATTGAGTGGTGTGTAGAATCACTATGTAGGCTTCTCCTCGCAGAGGACGTGTGTTAGATACATGTATAGAGTTCTTTTTTTCTTTTGAGTCTTTGATTTTTAGGAGGGTGATAAAGGACCACATCTTTGATACTTCGAGCATTTCCCCATCCATTTTCTGAAGTATTTTAAGATTAGTAAAGGCCAGATAAAGAGATTGCCAGTAAGACACATGCCTACAGTCACATTGTGATCATTTAAGTCCTGTTTCCTTGGGAAAGCACAATAATCATGGCAAATATTATGCAAACATTACTAAAGGGCATGCAAAACCAAGGTAAATGGATAAGATAGCATAACTTGAGGAGAAAATGATTGGGAAACAACCCAGAGTAAGTCATACATCATGAGGTTTTTGTAATACTTGTAATCAGTGTGCTTTGTTGTTGGTTTAAATGAACATTTGTAAATTAAGTTTGTTTGGAAACCATGTTAGCTTATAAAAAAACAGTGTTACTTTCAAGTAATTTTTTAATAAATAAGGTACAAAATAGGGTAATGTATTTTTGTATCATTTCTGATGGTTAAACTATGACTGATGGCACCTAGCTACATTAAAGAAAACTTGTCAGTATTTTATCTTTTCTGGTACAGCAAGCTAACTGTAGCTGTCATTTTTAGTCCAGACCTGAGCTATCTCTCTGTAAAAGAATGTATTGTTGTACAGTGAAGAGACAGTCAGCAGAAGCTAAATAATACCTCAGAGTAAAACAGTGAGTTTGGCTCTCAATGGCATCTTTTTGGCAATGTGACATGAATGTGAAATTATATGTCTAATTTCAGGCCAGGGTACTATGATGGGCTCTTCATGGGAACACTTGGCCTGGTGTGAGCTGGTCTGTGTGAGAGACATGTACAGTCAGGTCATGTAAGAGCCTACAATAATTTCCCTCTATGATTATGCTGGCGTTGATCCTTTTGTTAATACTGGTATAAAGGACCTTATTCCTAAACCAGAGCAAGTGAAAATAATAGTGTAGACAGTTTGTATACAAGTGCATCTGACCACCTGCTGAGTGGTTCCAGTACTTTGCTTAGACCTTGCCTGCCATGGGTAAGCAATCCATGCAAATCCATTGTGTATTGAAACCTTTCATGACATATCTTGTGGCCTGTGAGACAGAATTGCTGTGACTTACAGTCTTTCTTTGCTGACATGTATGCTATGTTTGATGCAATATTTTTTGGTTTGCAGGTGATTTTCAAAGCTAAATCAAAATATTCCCCAGAGCTACTGAAATACAGGTAAGAACTATGCAAACATTCAACGTGGGAGAGAAGAACAGCTGTGCTGTTTGAGAAACATATTTTCTAATTTGTGATGCTCATATTTCAGCTATTCATATTTGTATGCCAATGTTTTATGATGATGGTTCTGAAGCCACCTTCTTCCTATGACCTTTAGGACACTGTGTCCTTTCCCAAGACAGGGATCATTTTTAGACAGTCACATATTTCAAAAGCAAATATTTCAAATGTGAGTGAAAAACACCCACCCTGGGGATTTGTTTATTGGTTCTTAACATTTGTATTTCTAGGTAAATTCAGATCCAGTGCTGAAGAAGCAGAGTGATGTTTTGGTTTTTTTGACAGAAATGAGTGGGAGTGGGTATGTTTTAACCTGCGAGGTCAGTGGTAATAGATGTCTTAAAAGTTTTGGGAAGATGATGGACAAGTTGTGAAGGGAGAGAGCTAGGGAGAATGGATTCAATTTCATTATGTGTTTGGGAGCTTATAGATAACCTACCCTGACTCCACAGAGTTGTTATGGTAGATTTGCATTTAGGTGAAGAGATTGATTTGGCATCTTGTTGTGGATGAGAAGCTGTCAGGATGTATTTGAAAGAACCCCAAAGGGCAGTAATGTCCAGAAAGCCCAGGAAGAGCTCAATAAATTAATGTTTGTTATGACAATGCTTAAAAGCCTCAGTTGAGCAATGCTGTTTAGAAGGAGGAGAAAGAGACTGTTTCCATTCTAAAGAAAGAATTTACAATATGAATTCAGGATAGGAAAACAGAATAATTTTAAACTGCAATCTGACTTGTAATTTGCTGACTGTTAGGAGAACACAGTACTGTATCAACAGGGTAAATATCACTGTCCTTGCTCTAGAAACTTGTTATCCTACTGAGTTTTCATACAGCTTGTGGGGCAATCATCTGTACCAAGTGCTTTGGGAACCATGTTTGGTATAAGGGCAGTACAGTGAGAGCAGGCTTGAGGTGGGCTGGGGAGGGCATGGGAAATGTAGAGTGCAATGGCTGACTCAGGAATGTGGACTCCAGGCTGAGCTGCAGCTTTGAACTCCCCTTTTGCATTCTGGTTCCTGTGGGAAGAAAATCCAGGGGTATGGGCTGGCAGACAAGAAGAGCCCACCCCAGGCAGGTCCCCCAGAGCAGATGTGCCTGCCCCTGGTGGGGCATGGGCAAGAGAGACAAAGGGGATTGCTTTGCACAGAGCCAGCTCAGGGTGGTGCAGGGCTGCCTGTGGACAGGTTCCTGCATGGCTTTAGAGGTGAGAGCTAGCAGCTTTGAACCTCCTCTGATGCTTGTGGCAAGGCTTTATTCCTGAACACTGCTTGAAAATGTCTTTCTTGAAGCACAGGGAGCTCGTGATACTTAGTCAATGCCTATGAAGTGACTGCATTAGCAACCTGCATGTAGCTCTAGGGGCATTTGTGTTCCTAAATACAAATGTACTGTGGCTAGAATTACTCATGCACAGACAGATGTCCTTGTCACGACAGCTCCTTGTCCACCCTGACTCTTCCCCACTGGATTTCTAATGCAAATCACTCTTGGATCTGGCCTAGCTTTTTCTTTCTTGTTCAGCTCTGTTGGTAAGGGATTTCACTTGTATTTTGTTATAACATCTTAATCTCAGCATGAGTGTGGTTAGTCTGTCTAAAAGAGCTATATTAATAAGGCTGACCTAGTTTCCTATTTTACACAGGGCAATTGAAGTGATGTAATTTGTGCACAGCCACAGATGAATTAATTGTAACAAGCTAGTGAATGAACACAGACTTACATAGTGGCTTGTGTTGGAAAGGATCTTTAGAGATCATCTAGTCCAACCCATGTCCCATGGGCAGGGACATCTTTCATTAGATCAGGTTGCTCAGATGCTGAGGGAGAGATAAATGATGGAAAGATGCAAGACCTACAGACAGGTCTGGAATCTGCAGTTACTGAATCGGATTTTTCTTCATTACTGAATGTCCACTTTTTGATTTTTCTCCTCCATTTTCTTTATTAAGTATGAGACCTTATTGCCTGGTATTGCCATTTTTGCAACAGATAGATGATGGCAACATAAATGGGGCAACTGAGAGGTAGAACATTTGTCTGTGTACTGACACAGGTCTCAGAAATCAGAATCATTTCAGATACAAAAAAAAAAAAAAAAAAA
>WEZZ01034459.1:61557-80260 GCA_013400585.1 Chloropsis cyanopogon
AAAAAAAAAATTTAAAAAAAAAAAAAAAAAAAAAAAAAAAAAGAGAGAGAGAGAGAGATCAAATCCTATCAGGGATCCAGAATCTTAAGCAAACTTTATTCAGAATAGCCTTCACAATATTAGTAAAAGAGCTCAAGGTGAAGCCAGTGCAAGCCCAATTTCATATTTAAACAGTCCTTCTGCCTGTCTCCCTGGACTTGGGGATTTCTTACTGTCACCAGGTTTGGATGAGGCTTGCTGTGCTATGTGTGCATGTCTTGTTACACACAAGCCTCAGACACTGCATACAAAATACAGTCATTTCAAACAGATTTTCTTGTTAAACAAGCCAAATCTCACTGCATTTATCTGAGGTTTTATTTTCAGCTCAAAGAAAAACTTATGGGTGCATTCAGCCTGACGCAGAAAGAACAGAACAGCCTGGCATGTGTCTTCCCCAGCCAAACCAGATTACACAAGGCTTCTTTAAAGACTAGTCCCAAAGTGGGGATTAGGCACAATAGGCCTTTGAACTTTCACTTGTTGTTTCACTGGTGCAATCACTAGTCAGTACACCTCTCCTGCCCTGCTTTGCTGTTTTCTACAAAACTCCACATGCTTCTTCATGCCTTGTAGATGCCCTTGTAGTTGAATTGTACAGATACTTTCTGCCTTTAATCTGCTGAGACCCTAAAACCCTTCCCCTAGAGAGACACCCTGCACCTCTATCAGTGCTTATCCCTACATTCAGCAACAATGCTTCTATTACATTGCAAATCAGGCAGCCCTTTCGTCAGCCACATCATGCTAATAAGGGGGCTGGAAGATCATCATGTGGAGAGCTGCACAACTGACTGGCCACGACGGCTCACCCTGGCACATATGGGAGTGTGTGGGCACCAGAGTGTGAAAGTGCTTTTTTGGTTTTTTTTTTTCTTTTGCTAAAGCCTGCAGAGGAGGAGCCTGGCCTGGGAGCCTCTCAGCCTTGCTGGTTGCAAGCCAGCTTGATGCTGCATGCCAGCATGCAGGCTGTGCTGCAGCAGAAGGTCCTTCTGGCTGAGGTGAGCAAGAGGAGGGCATGTACTTACCGTCCCACGAGCAAGGCAGGTGTAAGAGTGTGCCCTTCCTCACAAGCCCCCACAAGGGGGCTAGAGATGGGACTTCGGGAGGGGAAGAAAGACATGTGTCCGCTATTTAAGGACTTCTGAGGTACTAATAAAAGCTGTAAATGTACCACCATTGTAGAGGAAACCGTGTGAGAGAGGAGCTTCAGGAGTGTAGTGCTTCCAGCATTAGACTATGAGGCTTAAAGGAACTACCTCCAGCTGCTTATCCCAAAAACAGAGCCCTGCCCTGGGAAGTTAAGAATGAGCACAGTCTTCCTGCTGAGAGGGAATTTCCGTGCCTGGCAAGGAAAAAACAGCATCCTTGCTCACTGCCAGATAAAGCTGGAAAGAAAGGCATTGATTCACAAGCTTTTAGGCTTTCAGTTCTCCCTGTAACACAGTTAAAATATCTCAAAGGTGTATCTTCTCCTTTCCTGCCCTCTGAAAAAAAGCCAGCTTCAGCTTTGTACCTGCATTGATGCTAACCCAAAAGAATATGAATGTGTGAAAGGAAAAGATCCCCATTGGGTAAAGTATTGTTAAACAATCAGAACCAGATTCCTCAGGGACGGTCTGTATGTTTGTTGTCAGCCAAATTCCAAGTTCCCAACAGGCATGAAAACCTCTTGTTCAGTGACTGCAGATAATGAATCTTATCAGTAATTGCCTTGGTCAGCAATGATTATGAACTAAGCAAATACTTGAAATGGAAACATGCTTTTTTTTTTTTTTTTTTTTAATTTTTATTTTTTTTTATTTTTATGGAAAACCCCACAGGTTTGTGTAGGCATAAGGAGGAATTAGAAGAAGCAATAAATAAAAAAAATTACATACCATGTAATACCTTGATTATATGGTATGCTTATATTGTAGGTGTCAGTGCTGGGTAGATTGGAAAAGAACCAGATGGATAAAACCAGTCCAGCTCCTGGGCTTCTGTCTGTCACATTTTGCTTCCAGGTCTGCTTCTGTGGTTGTGTAAACACAACTTTTTCCTGGCCTAGATGGCAAGATGCCAACCCAAAATCAATATGCATGGTTAAATTTCTTGATGTTTCTTTCAAGAGGTTGACCATGACCAAATTGTTTAGGAAAAGAGACAGAGATGGAAGCTAGGGAAACAGTACCTTGGAGATTTTTCCTGCTGTTAGAGACTTCCCTGATTTGATATCTGATGGCAAACATTAACAGTCGGGGTATATGGCCATGGTATAGTAAAACCAGGATCAAAACCAGCCCATTCCAGCCAACCCAGCTTTTGGAGAGGTTTCTTCTGGGAGTGAGTAGGCAGAGGGTTTGTGCTGTGTATGAAGTGCATGCTCTAAGAAAGTACATGTATTTTTAAAGTAGTTTTTGAGAACCGTGCTGTTCAATTTCTGCTGCAGTCTTCCACGTTTTGCTGCTTGATATTAGTTTCTTTACTTACAGCTTGTTGTGTAACTGTAAAAACAGGTTTGAAATGGGCTAGGTTAATCTCTCCAGCAATCTGGAGCACTTTGGTTTTGGCTCAGGCAGCTGGTTATTCTGTCAGCTGCGGCAGCCCAACACAGGCAGATTTCATTTCTCTGAGCACAACTTCCATCTCATGATTGACACTTGCTGAACAATGTTGCTAAAACTGTTTTCTTCTCACTCTCCCAGGTTGCCCCTCTACCTGGCTTCTCTTTTCATAAGTCTCCTCTTCCTCTTGGTGAATTTAACATGTGCAGTATTGGTGAGGACACAGAATTCAGAGAGGAAAATCATTGTCTCTGTCCGGGTGGCAATTAATGACACATTGTTTGTGCTGTGCGCTGTTTCACTCTCCATCTGCCTGTATAAGATCTCCAAGATGTCTTTAGCCAACATTTACTTGGAGTCCAAGGTAAGGTACATTTTCAGTTCTTTTCAAGTACCTTCTGAGATACAAGGGCATTGCAAGGCAAAGCCACAAACCCTGAGAGCTGGAGGCCTTAAACTTCACAGCCTGCTCAGCCTTGGCTGGCCATCGTGTTCAGTGCATGAATTAAACATTAAATGGTAGCAAGGGAGCTTGTGGTTAAAACCAGTGATCACAAATCTGTGTATTTGAGGCAGATTTTGCATAACTTTTTGGCTAGAGTTTCTCACAACTCTTTTTCAAGTGGACACTGCTTTCTCTGGGTCCCCTGCCTGAAGACCACTTCATTTCAGTACTTCAACATAGAAGTGGCCTATACTTCAAAATCCTTCAGCTTGTCAAATCATTGGCTAAGTTAACTGTTTAAGGTAGCAGCATGCTGAAAATAAGCCAGACAGAGAAATATTAATCTCCCTTTATACATTTGCATATTCTTATATATATTCCTATAGATAATGAGAGTGTGTTTTAAAAGACTTAATACATTATAACTTAGTCACCTGGGGAAAAGGGTTTAAAAGTGTCTTCTATTATTCTACAGGATGTTCTTTAAAGAAGTATTGTAAGGTTTATGGACACATTCAGTGGTCAAGGAGCTGGGTGGCATCACATGAGCATGCAGTGTTTGTTACAAAATCAGTGAAGATGTTCTGTATCTATAAATAATGAAACAGGGCTTTCAAAAGTCCTTGCATTTGCAGAAGACAGTTAAATCTTAAATTATCAGTTTAACCAATAACACATTGCCGTTACCACAACAAATTCTTTAAAAATCTAAGGTTCAGCTGCTATTTAGAAAACCTTATCACAGAAGAATTCCCCTCCACATTTACTTAATCAGATGAAATAAGTACATTTCCTGTTTAATCAAATCTGGCTGTGCTGCACAACAACTAAAAGTTCAGGGCTGAATAGAAGATTTAAAAACACAGCTCAGTTTTGTTTCTTTCAAGCCTGTCATTTGCTGACCAAAGGGCACTGGCAATGGATTATTTTTATTAGTAAGAAAAGTTTTTTTTGTGCTGCAAATCACAGGAGCATAAATCTCTGTAACAAAGCAGTGTTAACCTAAAGGAGGCTTTGGTTCCATTTTAGTTTGGTTTTGGTTTTGTTGTGTTTTCTCCTTCTGCAGGAAACCCAACCTTCTTTACTCCAAACTATTTCACAAAACCCAAAGAATCTCTAACATTACTGCAGACAGGAAAGGACAGAACACTCAGCTGGTGAAAGTCTGAATGTGGAAATGAGAGTTAAAGAATTATTTGCTCCTCCTTTCTGCTGACCTGAAATGGGAATTCCTCTGAGGACTTCCAGTAGGGTTTGACTGCAGATACTTTAGGGATACAGATGACTGAAACTAGCAGTGAATAAAACATCCTGGTCTTATCTGTTACTGTTATGCCAAAAAGCTATCTAGAGAAGAAAAACCCATTCTCTGCAGTGGTATGACAGAAATAATGTTGGAGACAATGCTTGCTCTGTGGTGCACATAGGTAGGCATCAGTACTGGCAGCTTTTTATTTGCATCTCCCATTTGCTGGCATATATCTTCTGATCACATGTGAAAACACATTTATGTCCAGGACCTGGCATGGGGAACCATCCTGGTGCTCTGTGCCAGGGCTGTGCCAGCACCAAGGAGATGCACAGCCCTGCCCTTAGGTGCTGACTTGGGCTGGTTCTGTGCTGGCCAAATGCGTCATGTGGTGGGACACACTACCAGCTTGGGGCTCCCCTTCTTTTCTGCAGGGGCCTGTGGCTGAGAAATGACTCCTCTGGATTTACTTTCACTGCTGCCTTCTCCCTTCACCAACCCACTAAGTGTATTTGACTGGAAGCAAAACCAGGACACTTTTATCTGCTTTTTTGTATTTGCTGGGATGGAAGTTTGTTAAATCTCTACACATTTAACCGTTAACTGTTAAAGAATGACAGCTATGTAGGGAAATTTATACAGGGAAATACCAACCCCGTTCTGCTCTGTGCTTCTGCTATCTGCAATCTGTAAATGCCACTGAGCTGGGGTATGGTATGTGCCAGTCAGCAGCTTCTCTCTGCTCTCTCTCCCTCGGTTTCCATGACAGCACCACTGACATGTTAGTATCGAAGGAGAACAGAGAAGTGCCTAGCAAACATTTCCTCTTTAAAGCACTTCCTGCTTGCTAGCATTGCCACAGCTTTCACCACTGCCTGCTATGGATCTGGCTTCAATTCCTGAGTAGCTGCAGTGTCTTGGCTCACTTCTGACATGGCTGCAGGTTATGGCCTGGTGAATGGTGGTGTTTCCAGCCTGTTATAAGCTGGAATTCAGAGACATTGACTGCACTGTGTATTTTTGGAGCCTGGCTGTTCACTGAACCAATGTTATTTTGCTGGGAAGACAGGCAAGCTTATTTTCTGCAGGCTTTTTAAATACTCCTTGAGCTGCTCCTAACTTGTGCTCACTGGAGAGGGCAGACTGAGGAGCTGGGTCAATAAAGCTGCAGGGCCGATAGCCAACAGCGTGGGTGAGCAGCACTGGAGCCCTGGTAGTCTCCCCAAAGTCCAGGAATTCAGGACATGGTGGCTTGGTGGCTTCCCCTGATACTTCTTTAGCCCTTCTGCTATGTCTGCTCTGCCAGCCACAGTGCTTTCAACCTTTGACCCTCACTTGCAAACTTGGAAGCAGAGTGTGTGAGCAGAGGGAATAAGATGCAGACTTTCCAGTCTCCTGCACTGGTTTAAAAAGTCCTGTGGCAGGGGAAGCACCTTCTCTCTTGGCCTGTGTCTCTCACACAGATGAAAGGAACCCATCCTCCTTGTGTGGGTCTCTGCCAGGAGAGGGAGAGGGCAGGGCTGGAGAAGCAAATGACTGCAAGGCAACTCACCTCTAAATGCACACAGCACTTCAACCCATCTTTCCTCCTTTGGCTCTGCAAAGCACTATTCCAGGGCCAACTACAAAGAATTTACTTTGAGTTTCTTTCAAAGCCAGTACCAATTTTGTACATCTGCCTGCCTCTCTGATCAGACTCTCACGGATCCCTGCAGCCATGGCTCCTGGATTCCTTCCTTCCCTAGTTCCTTCCTCCTACAACTCCTGTGTTGATGTCTCAGCCCTGACAATGACCCTGCCCACTTGACATAGTGGTTAGGCACTTCTTCCTCTCACTGGATCAGGCTCTTTCCCCTTTTTTGCCCAGTTTTCTTTCTGGGGCTTAGGAGCTGTTGCAATTTCACACTGGCAGTCTCATTTCTCCCCTTGTGCCCAAGCTACCACTCAGACTGCCCTGCCATGGTCACTCTGCCCATAGGCTGTGCTTCCACTTTGTCTCCTCTGTGTTGACATTAGCTAAGGCAGGATGTTCTGTTCCTGTCTGTGCTCTGTTTAAGTGCTGACTGTTGTGACCTGCTCTGTACTTGTGAAATTGGTGCAAAGCAAGCAGTTGTAAAAAGATGCAAGGTTGCATCATGCTAGCCAGCGTCTCATACAGGATGCTCTGTAGAGCTGAATGCAGAGCTGAAGGCTGAATTCTGTCACTCCACCTCATACCAAGTGTGGGTCTTCTGTGTTTTCACTGCTCTGAAAATAGAACTTGTTCAATAAAATGTAAAAATTAGTCACAGCCCATCTTGGTAAGGGCTGGAGCTGCTACCATTGCCTGGAAACCACTGTGCTGATAAAATACAGGAATATACATAAAATAAGATATATTGGCTAAAGAAGGAAAGACAAAAAGTCAATTGCATGAGACAGAGTAGCACGACAGCTCTCAAAGTCCATGCAAAGCAAAGTTGTTCTCAACTTCCCTTATGAATAATAACCTGTGCTTCAATCTCTTCCAGGGCTCATCTGTCTGTCAGGTGACAAGTATAGGAGTGACTGTTATACTACTTTATACCTCACGAGCCTGTTACAACTTGTTCATCTTATCGTTTTCCCAAACCAAGAAAGTCAACTCTTTTGATTATGATTGGTACAACGTGTCAGATCAGGCAAGTATGAAAATGCTGGCTAATGAGAAAACCTCATTCTCTATCTGATGATTGACTTCCTAAATGCTATCATAAGAGGAATAAATATATTCAACCCCAGTTTTATTTCTTTTATTCAATGCACTAAAATTGTTTTGCTCCAGGAATACAAATTTCTGATAATTTTGGCATAAGGATAAAAACTCCAGTTCTGTGCTAAAAGAAAAAATAACCACAAGACAAATAATTTTTAAAAATTAATCTTTTATTTACCTCGATTTTGTTGTCAAAAGAAAGAGTACCCTTTCTTAAAACAGACAGTTATTTTGTCCACTATAAAGAATGCATTGTACATAGAGAAACAGAGAAACAGTACTTGATTCCACTGAAATGCTCAGTTCTAAGACATCATAACATCTCCCACTGCCATCCAGGGCTGTAGGGTTGTTTACTTCAATTCTGGAATTAGCATGATAATTTCTGTGGTTTGACGATAAGGCTATGGCTCTTCCCAACCTTTAATTGCAAGTGACAATTGACATTAAAAACTAACAGTAATAAAAACACTAAAGGAAATAGCAAGGGATTCTTTGTTGAATTCTAATAAATTTCAGCATCTAGCTCCTTTCTTTGCTTTGAAGAATGTATTTAGGTCCCAGTATTTTTCCAGCTCTTTCAAGGCTAGGCAGAATAGGAGGCCTGGGTCTGGATCATGAATATCTTTTGTTTGGCCTCAAAATCCCATGTCTCCCCTGCAATCAGCAAGCACCTGTAGACCCAAAGCAGCATTCCCAGACATGCAAGGACCTTGTATTGCCCGGGTGGCCAAGCACACCTGCAGCCATTAACAAATTTCTGTTGAGTGGTAGGTAAAACTCTAATTAAGAAGTAGGTAAAGAGTGGGATAGGATTGCCCTGAGGACCTTGTTATGAGTTAGCTGAGTAGGGTCTGTCAAGGGACCTTTAATCAACCCTGCTGCAGTGCAGAGAAGAGTACTGCAGGTGTTGCCAGTGGAATTAGAGCACACAGGTTTAGGCAGAAGGGCATTAGGCTCTGACTTGTCTCCTGAATCAAACAATTTCCCTCTTGAGAAGCCCTGAAGAGTTGCTGCTGCTCCTGCTGACCCCTGGCAGGGGACAACTCTTGCTATGACTCCTACAGTCTGGAGTAACAGGGGCTGGTATGGCCAGACTTACTTGGTCCTGTTTGCCCTCTGCAGGCAGAGGTTGTTCACTGGGAGCTCACTGGAATGCTTTTTAGCCCTTGAGTTACTACTACATTTTTTGAACATCTGTTCTGGCTTGCAACATTAGGGTTGCATGGATTTTGGGGTAAGTTATTTGAACTATATGTAAAGGGCCTGGAACTAAGGAGTGGGTACTCAATTTGGTACCAGAATCACAAGACACTCTTAAAATTACAGCCCAATAAATGTACTGTAGTATTGCCTCAGGTCACCAGTCAGAAACACCCTTTTCTCTTCTGTACAAAACACATGGAAGGACAGGATTTGCCCTCTGTAGCTATGGGCAGTGGTGGAGATCTAGAGAGAAGAACAGAGCTAGTGCTGCAGTGCCAGCAGGGTTATTCAACCTTAGAATGTACACCAATTTGAACAGACCAAAGCCTTTGATTTTAAAAGCAATGCCCTTGACCGTTGATTGTTCCTTTACAATTATTCCCAGCAGGAAAGGAACTGGAAAACTAGTTTCTCATTACCTGAATTTGATCACTTCATCAAGTGATTGCTTTCCAGGCTTTTAAGCTGGGACAACCCCTGCATTAAACTGATACTTCTGGAGGAAAGATAGCAGGAGGAGGAAAGGGAAATCATGTACCCAAGATAGCATATTGATTTTTTTAGTATGCCTTTAATTATTAGCCAGGTTGATCTGGCCCTACTGAATGGAATTTCTGGCATTGCCTCCTGCACCTTCAAATGAGCTGCCATTTTTATTTTTAAACACTTACTTTTTTACTTTTCAACAGGCAGATCTGAAATGTCAGCTGGGAGATGCAGGTTACATAGTGTTTGGAGTGATCCTTTTCATCTGGGAGCTCTTGCCTACTTCCTTGGTTGTGTATTTCTTCCGTGTCCGAAATCCTACAAAAGATCTAGTAAGTGGGATTTGTTATTGTATTTGCTAGTGTAATGTCCAGGCAGGTTTGAAGGGCGCAGCTGCTGAGGGATCTTTTGCTTCTTGACATTCTGACTTCTCTTTTTCAATGTGTCCTCAGCAGGACACAGGAACGAAAGGAACCAAAACTTCCCACTTCTTTATGCTAACTCCTCTTGAAAGAAACTCATCAGGTTTATCCAGAAAGAAAGGCCAGGTGTTTCTCAGGCAGTTTATCTTAAAAATCAGGAACTTTCTTAAGGGTAGGGACAACTTCCCTTTGAGATAATACAGCACAGCACTTTATTTGAATCAGTGGAAAAGGAGTTTGTCATCCAAACTTGGCATCTTTCATCACATAGCAGTGAAAATGGTTGTGTGCTAACCGTTCAACAGGGTTATGAAATAATAGATTGAATTTTTTCCAAGGCAAAGACCAGTGGCCATAATAAGACTTGCTGACTTGTTGGCTATTTCAGAAGACCAAAGATTAAGGTGTGAGTTGTGAGGATAATTCCTGATAAATGTCCTTAATATACAAGTTAATAGATGGACAAGCATTTTTTTATAGCTGTTGGCAATGTCTCCAGGATAGCTGGTTGACAGGCACACAGGAAGTACCAGGCCTCACTAGGATTACTGAGGTAATGTCTCTGTTTCTGTAGGCCAAATGAAACCAAAGCTAATATTACTCAAAAGTACACAAGTAAGAGAAGCAAATAATAGAATCACTTTCTAGACAAGGTGATGGGTTTTATCCTCATATATCTACATTTATCCTCATATCCAGATTTCAGAGACAATGATAAAGCCAAGATGAACAAGGAAGTAATACCTGATGTTGCACTAAGAAACCCCATGGATTCCAGTGTCCATGACCCAAAACATCTCAACCTCACTCCTGCTTAGGAGTTAACCAGGATGACTGCAAAGAGAAGAAATGTTTTTAAGTACAGGCCAAAGGTCCTGCTCTTCTAAGAAATTACCACAGAGAGATCTCATTTCATTTAAAGTGGGTGTAGTAAGGCCAGACCTGGTGGCCAGGTTTGGATAGTGGGGGGGAGATTCACAGAGAATGAAAATAATGGAAGAGATCTAATCACTCATTTCAAAAAGCAGATCCCATGGAGGCTTTGAATCCTAATCAAACAAGAGCTCAGATGGAGTCAAACAGGCAGTATTCTCCCACAAGAGCATTGAAGTAACACGTATAACATATTTTTGCATTGTGATTTGCAGAAAGCCTTAAATCTCCATAAAGACACAGTTCAGAAGGGATACTCAGTGATACAGCTTCTTTTATGGATACCTTTTCTAGGGTAAATATTATCTGTCACATGGATTAGGTCATATATGGATGTTTTTTCTCACATAGGACAAATATTTAGAGGAAGACCAGAAATAAGTAGAACTGAACAAAAAATGAAGAGGCTGTAGCAATAGAAAACTGAACTTCAGTGTGAGGTTGCCACAAGAGGGAGACCAAGGGCTGCAGGATTTTAGGCTAATGATTCAGTAGGCTGCTGCTTGGCCAGAAAGCATGGGGTTAGAATTAAAGCTAACCCTCCTTTAGTTAAAAAAATTGTACCAACAGGTCTGATTAGGTAAAAATCAAAAATATTCTTTATTTTTAATAAACAATAAACAATTCTGAGAAATAGTGCTTTGGTTTCATGGATCATTTGGGACTTCAGAAATAAAAAGTTTGAGTAGAGGCATCCTGCATTCGGCATTGCTCAAATATGAAACTCCTTTCCACAAGTGATTATAGCCTGGAATGAGCTGTTGGCTCTGGTGCTGACACAGGGTTACAGCAGCATGTGGCCCTCTGCCTTGCCATACCTTTAACCAGATAAATGTTGGAAATGGGTGCATGACAGAAATGCACTTAATCCTCATTTCATCTGTGTCAAAGTTCTTTAACACGTAAAATAAAGGGGGAGATCAAACTGCTCTCCTTTTTAAGGCCAGAGAGAAGATGTCATCCTGGCTTATCCACAGGCACAAAGAACCCCTCTTCCCTGGGAATGGGAGCAGTGGATCAGTGGTTGAGGCTCAGTGGGTTCTTAGATGTCTCTCTGCACTGTTTCTGGAGTCAAACTGACTTCTTGCATTTTGTATGTTTTCTGTTCTGATTCACAGAGAAATACAGTGGAAATGCTTTGTAAATGAAAGAGTTATATGTACACTTCTTTCCCTGTTTTGTCAAAGGATCTAACCTCAGGATTTGACACTCACAGCATTATAGATTAGATACTGAAATTGCTTGGTGAGGGCCTAAGGGACTTTCCAGATGTGGGTTCACTAAGCAGGATGCCAAGCTTCAACATGATCAGTTCCTGTGGTAAGGGAGGTAAGGCACCAGGAGGGAGTGTTAGCAATGTGAGAGGTAAAAATCAAATTTCTTTAGATATTTTATGTTTCCTTTAGCTCTTCGCCTGCTTCCTACCAGTCACTTCAAGTCAGCTGGCTAAAAGCATGAAGTGTCCTGGATGGACAGGAATTCAGCAGAAAGGTTGAATGCAGACTGGAGGGTGATTTCAGAAGGTCAGGTGTTAGCTAAGAAATAAGGATGAATAAAACCTGTTGAGATCAATATCACTGTGCTGGTAGAGATGAACAGTAAAGCAAAATTATTCTGTTGTTTTCAGCAAATGCAAAATTGCGTGTTTTATTTTGGAAACGGTGAGGTAAGTTGGCAGCAACTTCTTCTAGAAGTCAGGCACCAAGCAATTGATAAACAGCCATTTGATACATATTGCAAATACTGACTGAGGTTTCCCTTCCCTCAGGCCAATGCAGGAATGGTCCCAAGCCACGGCTTCAGTCCCCGGTCTTACTTCTTTGACAACCCCCGCAGATACGACAGTGATGATGATCTAGCCTGGAATATTGCACCACAGGGAGCACAGGGCAGGTGAGATACAAGGGTGAACCCCTTGCTGCCCAAAACAGAAACTGAAGGAGGAGGAACTCTGACATACCACAGAAGATGGATGTAAATGGTCTAGCTGCAATTGCTGCATAAATCCCAGCAGGGTGAGGGGAAGCAAAGGGGGAAGCTGAAGTGGAAAGGCAGCACTGAGTGACTGCGGGGATCCAGGGGCCTCGCAGACACTATAAAGACACAAGAGTGAAAATTGTTACATAATTTAAGAATTGTACCAATGTACTGCTCGTTGAAAAACTCAGGTCAGAACTTTGTTTCATCCTCTATTTCTTCCAAGAGTGGCTTCAGAAGTTCCATTTACTCATTCAAGTGTGAGAGCAAGAGTTCCTAGAAAAATAGCTCAGGCAGAGCAGGGAAAAGCTGAATAGCACAGGCAGGAGCTTGTGATGGTTGTAGCAAGAAGCCTGTCAACTTAGGTTGCCCTGTAACATGGCTAAATATCTTGAGGGTGACCTGAAATGAAAGCAGCATCTGCTTTCCCACATGTTGAAAGCTTAGAAAAATCCACTGAAAAACTGCTGAAATCCCACACAACCCAGAACTGGCACAAAAATTCTGCCTTCTCTCCACAGCTGTGAGGTTTAGGTAAGGATTCTGGTCCAGGAAGGAGCAGTTCACACAAAAAATGGTAGCACCCAATTCAGAGAAGGAAAGGCACTGGCAGGACTCTATCCTATCCTGAAAGTCGTCTCTGTTGGGTTATACCTTTGCTGTTCTGTAGCTACACTATGATATGAGTTGATCAATGTAACCACTCAAAATGCTGGCTAAGTTGCCAATCGTAGTTAACATAACCCAGATCTAGTTCTTGTCACTCATTCAGGTGAGACAGTGTAGTCACTGTCTGTGAGCCCAGACCATGGCTCAGTAAAGTTGCACACTCACAGTTATCAGTCATCCTATTCCTACATTAATTAGTTTTTCACATAGTAACTAAGCCCACAAAGGGTGCTGGAGGTGGTTTTGAGCCAGCCTGGTATCCCCTCCTAGAGCCAGAGGCACCCTCTCTTCCATACTGAGCCATCAGGGCACCAGCCACACTGGTAACACATGCACAGCTCCCAGGGGAAGCCAAACCAGCCACATGCATTGTGTCATGCTGCTCATGGCAGAAAAGACAGCATGGCAGAGCTGCAAACCACGGCCTGACCTCTGCGACACAGACATGGGAGGTTTAGATCTCTGACAGGCCCTTGCAGTGCCAGGACTTGGCAGGGATGAGCAGCACCATTTCTGGGATATTCCAACACCCTCAGGAACAGCAAATCAGAAGGGGGAGGGTCTTCAGTGAACTGAGAGGATGAGGAAATAGATAATGAACACTTGGGCCAAAATAATTGACAGATCAGAAAAATAAATAGCCACCTGTACCCCTGTTTGGGGGGGTTTATTTTATTTTTGCATTTCAGCATGGGAACTACCTCTATATGATTGCATTTTCCCCATGTTCTCTAACCAGCTGTCTACAGAACCAATCTGCCAGTCACTAATTCCTCTATTTTCTTTCTAAGTTTCTCTCCAGACTACTATGACTGGAGCCATCAGAACAACAGCTTCATGGCTTACATAGGATCCCTCCAACAAGATCCAGCACTGGACACAGACCGGCCAAGCCCTATTTAACTTCAATCAACTACAGCATTCTAGGACATTCCAAAATTAAAACCAACGTTCCGAAAAACAAAGCTTAGCAACTTTTCTTCACCTTTTGGTTTTTAGAAATCTTCCTATGCACACATAAATGAAGAACCTTGCCATGAGCTTTTCATAGTTCAAGGAGAAGTATAAGCTAATGAATTAAACTTTGAAGACTGTTCCAATTAATACCTTGTTCTAAGCCATGGTATCTTGGCTTTGAATAGAGTTATTAGAAGGTATAATTTAATCATTTTTATGCTCATTTTAAAAGAGCAAATTTCATGAAGTGAAATGGCATAATTATTTTCTATGTATTTTTATTTTTACACTGTGTATAAAGTTAGAAATACAGGATTATGATCAATATACTGTAAACACATGAATAGATTTTTCAAATGCATGACAGTTGCCATTTTTATGTGCACATAAAAGCCTGTAAGAAGAAATATCAATCCAATTAAATACTGTCTTTTCAAGTTATTGCTATGTTCTCAGAGCACAATTCACTCTTTGGATATCACTGCTTACTCAGTGTGGTGTGATAGTTGGAGGTTAGAATTTATCTGTACCCTGTATTCTTCTAAGAAAGTAAGAAAATTGTACCTTCTCAGCAGCTTTAGGGACAGTCTCAGAAGAGTGGAGATGGGCATCTGCTCCAACTGGAGCACTGTGAACTGCGAAACAAGCTGAAAATTTGTATGCTTGAAAAATTAAAGTTATGCAATCATGTCCATCAATCAGATCTATATATATTGTATAGAAGAGTAAGTCAAATATGTAAATACATAAAACAGTACAGACTTATTTATTATGTACCTGGGAATTGCAGTGTGGGAATAGAACAAGAGCCAGGAGTACATAAAGCAGAAAAACCTCCAAAGTGCCTTTCTGCATAACAAACAAGCCAGAAAAGCTGGGCTTCAGCCTTGTATCTTCAGGGATAAATGTAGTGAGCTGTGGGGGGAAATGGTGGATAAATACCATTCCAGGATGTGATGTTGCAGAGAGTAAGCCTCAAAGTAATTATTACAAATCTAAGGCAAACAGGAACCTTGACTCTACTTCAGGTCTTTTTATTATGCCCATGTCGTGGTTTGACTGTTCTCAGCAGTAAAGAACTCTGCATCCCCAGCATCTCTTTCTCCTTACCTATGTGGAACAAATAGTGTAACTCAATCCACATTTCTCCATTTTCCCCAATCCATATTTCCCCTGGAGGAAAATATACTACTTCCAGTAATCTTTACTTCTATAAAAGCATTCCAGTTTGAGGGGTGCTACAGCATCCCCAAATGGTGGACAGGCCTCATGTTTTCCTCATGCTCGACTTCAGGAAGTACAAATAGTTGAGAATTCCTGTGTACATTACACAGAGAACATATGGGGTCAAAATGAAGGGATGGAGAGTATATATGATCAGATCTGCTTGAAAGCCAGAGCAGCGCCACACTCCCACATCAAGTCTTCCCCAGCATCTTTGGGCTTTGGTGTCTTTGTAGTAAAGCCAAAGCATGAGCCTTGCCTCTAGCAGAAGTAAACTATTTGCCCTCCCAAAGCTTACATTGCCTTCTTCATATATATTCATTGAAGAAAAAAAAGCCAATTAAAATATCAGTCAGAATAAAAGAAGTAACATGGGATTGAAATTTTATTAAACCCTTTGGAGTTCTACAATCATGTTTACACAAAACTGCCTGAAGACCCAGTGCAAAAGAAGTCTGCAGGAATTTCATTTTGTTCGCAGTAGTTACAGCTGCAAAGCAAAAACTTAAAGAGAATTCTGCACTTAGAACAAACTTCAGCCCTATGCCAGAGTATGCACAGAAAAAAGTGGAATGGAAAGTGACTGTAACCAACCATAGTAATGAACTAAATACTTTATAACACAGGAGATTTTAACAGCAATGCAAGATCTTTAATTTATCATCACCTGTGTAACAGGTGTAACCCTTAACTGTGTACCAATTACCTAAGTTGGGGATGAAACATGTCTATCAAATTTTCAGTAAGATAATTTGTTAAAATTGCATACATGGAAGGAAAAAGAGGCCCTTTCAGGGAAATAATTTCAATATGATGAACTGCATTGGATGAACAAACCAAAAGAAAATTTACAAAATTGATTTTATAAGTTATTCTGAGAAAGGGACAGAACCAGCTTAATTTCTAAATAAGCTTTCTTGTCTCTTAAAACAATTGGAGTTAAGCAGGGGCTGAATTTGGCAATATTCATACAGAAACATACTGTAATCCTACTATGGATTCCTGATGTGCAGTCACACCACAGTGCAATGTAAACAGCAAGAAATATACAGGTTACCTTCATATTTTGAATGAAATTTGAGTGAAAATCTGCTCATCATTTTAGTCTTACATGACTATCACAAAAGTAATTTATGTAATAGCTACCAAGTGTCATTGAAAGGTAAATGAAAAGCAAAAAATATATTTTCAAATAGAACGCCAAAAATCACATCCACAAAAAGGTGTAGCAGAAAATACTTTAATTTGCATTTCGTAGATTCAAACATAGCAAAGATTCAGAAGTGTTTAGATCTCAATAAGCAGTTCCAACATTGATTTTGATTTTAATAAATATTACATTTTAATAGGATAGCTATATGGAGAAATTGTAAAGTGATGAACTGCTGATTGCTACTTTATAAACATGAGCATCAAGATTATTTACAACATATTACAGGTCATTTCCCAGAAAAGCACAAAGCAAGGTCAGATAAAGGCAACCCAACCATCAAACACAACTCAAGAAAATGTGGCACAGTGTATTTCATGCACATACAATGACAGCACAGATCATCAGCTGAAAACTAGGAAAACACTTATTATTCCAGCTTACACAAGTCTCTATATTTCATTGTTTTGAATGTATATTCTGACCTACCTCCTCAGGCACTGAAGAATAAGTTACTCAGCAACAGTGCCCTATTTTTACCTATGCAGTTGGCAGCAAGTCTTTTTTCACTATTTCACACAAGTGTTCATGACTTGGGAACAATTAAACATCATTTGTCTTTGTCTTCTCACTACCTCTGGGATTACAATCATTGTGTCATTTGTACAAGAAAATGTACTGTTACTCTGAAATGAATGGCAGACAGTGTTGACAAGCTGATCTCCAACAGGGAGCTGGAATTTAAAATAGTTTACAGGTCATGGACGGTGTAACTAATTTTATTCTTTAGTATAAAAACAGAGCTGTAAATTTTTAAAATCTAATTTAACATATAAAGAACTAAGTCATCCAACTCACACACCAAAACTTCATAGGCAGCATAGTCACAGAATGTACATCAGCTACAGTAAAAAAGACGGTGACAGGAAGATTGTTTCAACTAGATTTGTTACAGGAAAAAATCTTATGTCCTATCTCTAAAATGACAGTGAAGTGAAATGCCTTCCATATTTGATCATCAAGAGATATGTACCTTCAGGTGCAACAGAATTTACACACACAATTTGCTGTTCAGTTGCATTCCTGTGTTCCCATGACACAAAGGAAAAGAAGAAAACCTTCACATCTCTTTATGTCCTTACCCAACAGTATTAACCTCGTGCCAACAAGGGCTGCAAGGACCAGGTGTCCAGGATCTGCATGCCTGAATCTCTCACCTGTCCCATGAGCTAGTGCATGATTCTGCTTCAGTGTCTGTTGATTTTAGCCAGGCACAGGTGGAAAAAGAAAAAAAAAATAGCAAGTTGCATCCCCAGGAGGAGGCTGGAAGCAATTCACTTTCCCCACACAGCAAGGGGAAAAAAGGAAGAAACATTTCTGAGACTTAGGTCCTTCCTGGGGCAGCGCAGTCATACAGTTCTGGTTTTTATTTTAACTAGAAAATCCTGCCTAAAGCTTTAGGCACTATAAATGTAACAATACAGATAAATCCCAGTTATACAGCACTCCTCACACAAGTGAGCCTACAGTTCAAGCCCTTGCAGGTCTATCCAAAAGGCAAAGAATTAACAGCCAATTAAAAATTACACTATTTCAATATATACAATTACTCAGAAGATTTGGCTACTCAGTGTGTAACTCATCTACCAAACACAGCTGTTCCTATCTGAGCTGCTTACCTAGATTCCCATTTCAATTTCTTCAATAGAGAAAAATAAACTCCGAGGGTGCAAATACAGAGCTTGGAAGAGGCCTGATGAATCTACCTAGAAACCTCCTGCTCTTCTGCTTAACTAGAAAAGGAAAGCCTGTGGTGACTTGCTCAGACACAGGTGCCCACAGGCCAGAGAGGCTACTAGAAAAAAACATAACATCCCCAAACTGGCATCAGCTTCCCCTAAAACCATGTCCAATTACCTATAAGGTTAAACAGACACTTCCACTGGGATACCAGTTCACTGCCAATTTGTGCAATTATCACCAAAACTCTGTAAGGGTGGTTTGGATTTTTGTTTGGTTTTTTTTTTTATTTCCCTTTCTATTTTTTTAGATTTCATTTAGCATATCCCAGTTTGACACAAAGGGGTTAACTTTCTTGAACAACAGCATTTTTTATAAAAGCCAAGTGTCAGCAGAATAGTCTATTTCATTTCCAGTCAGGTAGAAATTTGAGGGTAGTCTGGAAACAAAGGACAGAGTGTATTCCAGCCTTCAGAAAATTTCAGCGGTAAAGGAACACATTATGGAAGCCAATACAGTTACAATCAATTCTATAAATAGGTCACTCAGTATCTAATTGGGTGAAAAATGTTTAAGAGCACTTAATTTTGTGAAGATTTGTTTTTAAAAACAAGAGATGTNGATTAGTTTTTAAAAACAAGAGATGTATCTACACTGCACCAGCACTTCGTACATTCATAACACCTAACTTCATTTTTAAACATGCTGGTTTAAAAGAAATGATTACTTCATTTTAAATTTAAACCAATATTTGGTTGCTACTAATGGTAATGCTGTTTCTGAATTCTGTTTTGACACTGGTAAGTTATCACTGACATTTGTGGACAATGACACATGAGTAATTTCTTATTTTATGAAAGTAATGTTATTAACATACCCGTTTTTTTATGCTGAATATCCTTTTTAAGAAGATACAGTATGGGTTT
>WEZZ01034461.1:5898-46444 GCA_013400585.1 Chloropsis cyanopogon
TATATTCAGAATAGATGACTTAATGAGACATGCTTGCATTCATTTGAATTTATTGCAGACAGTTTCAGAAACAATGTCAAAATACATGAGAGTTTCAATTAGCATTCAGTAAGCTTCTGCTTTAATTCATGTTTGTCTACTGTATGAATTTATGACCAAGAGGAGCTGAATGTTGTCATTTATATTACTGACAGACCAACTCCTTACCTAACCCAGTGCAGTATGTATTAAATACTTGGTTCTGTAGACATTTAGCTATATTATTCCTTTCCGGAATATTGCAAAACTAAGACATTTGTAACCTCACAGGTAATGCTGAACTGATCAGAAAGATAATTAAACCAGAGTTACAAAAACCAGGAACCTGAAATTACAATTCTAAGTCTCTAATGAGAGACTAAAATAGGTACACAGAGCTACAAAAGTCCCAAGTGTTACAGAAGTACTTTTTACTTTAACATGAGTTTCTGCAATTTCTTCATGGTTTAAAAACAGGCACTACAGTGAAGTTCTGAAAATAAACAAACTGGTAAAATCCAGTTTTACACAGACCAGGTGATCTGAGCATCAGTTCAAACTCATATTCCAAATATACTTACCTTTAAATATGTGAGTTAATAATTGGCTTTTCTTTAAAAAGTTATCATTTAAAATAGGGAGAAAACAATAAAGATAAATTCATTTTGACACACAAATGCAGTAAACAATTAGCTCCCAAAGTTACTCCCTAGAAGAGAACTTTGCAATCATAAAATAGGCATAAAAGACTTTCATGCCTGCTCAGAGATCACCACTAAATAAAGAAAATATGGGGTGAATGTGAAAGAGAATCATACTTCAAAAATCACTAAAATCAAATTAACATATTTTCAACCTTCTCAGAACACAGAATCTGATTCTAGAAGTCTCCAGAGTCCCCCAAAATATTAAAAATATTTGAATAAATTTAAAGAGTAAAATGTAAGGGAAGCTGATAGTACTTATTACTGGAATACAGCAAATGCTGCATTATCTAAGAATTAAGCAGAAGCATCCAACCTGCCTAGAAGTACTAAAAAGACCTAAGGAGAAGGTGAAATATTTCTAGGTAAAAAGTAATTAATTTCACTGGTCTCTTCACTCCTAAAGGGGAAAAAAATAAACCAAGAATAATTTTTAAAAAATATTATAAGCTATTAAAAAGGAAAACAAGAAATCAAGGCCTGAGATGAACTAAGACATGGCATTGTAAGAAGCCTAAAGATGTCCCAAACAACTCAAACTGGGTGGTACAAAACACACGCTAAAACAGAGTCAGATCCTAGCAAATCCTGTAACAACAAAAACACAGTCTTGTTTGTAGAGTTAGGAAAACTGTTCATGGCCAAGTCTAAGCCCTCCAACTTATTTCCACCTCACTCCTAATATAGTACATTGACAGCCTGTGTAATGTAAATTACCAGCAGAAGTATTTAGAACTTACACAGCAGCATTAAAAACACTGCTTGTCTTAAGTTACATTGTGCAAGCTTCTCTGTACTGTCAAGTGTGGAACTGTTTCTGTTACTGTCACAATATTCTTCTATTTATTCTTTTCTTAAAATGATAAATAGCCCATGCAGTGATTGTCCAGATGCTTTCATGTTAAATCACTTCAGTGCTATTTATTTGATCACATTGAAGAAGATAGGTTTGCAATTAAAGGTTACCCAGCAGATCTAAGGATATGGCTACTTGAAGACATTAATATAAAAAACCATAATGAACTATAAGGGAAACATTAAAAAAATCAAACAGTAGAAATGTCCCTTACATCTAGCCCATATTCCACAAAAACATTAAATTATTTTCTGGACATTTCCAAAATATAAAAAAATAGTTTGATTTTGAATGATAATTTAGAATACTTTTTCCTCAGTTTCTTCTGGGATATGAATTTAGAAATTTTCCAATATCTGAAAATTGACAGGAATTTTTATAGATGCTTTTAGAATGTAATAAAATGCTTGTATATTAAAATTGACACAAGAATAATTTCTATTGGTTCAGTGGTGTTTTTCAGACATGCAGTTCTCAGAAATGGGTCATACTTCTAATATGGCAGTCTGTAAATGAAATCTGTAAATTTCTTAAATACAATCAGATAAGCCACTCCAGGGATGCAAAAAGACCATTCGCTATTAATCACACCATTCTTGATATTTACTTCTGTGGTAAAGCCTCTACATTTCTGGAATCACCATCTGAGATATTGTAGAAATAGCGTATAAATAGAATATTACTCATCATAGTGATTTATTTCATAGTATAATAATCACATTTTTTCCAGATTTCCTTTATTTTTGCTCATATATAACTACATTCTCCATTCTTATAAAAATTAGCAGCTGTATTTACATTCACGTCATTTTTTACGCACAATGAAATAGAAAAAGAGTGGAAATTGTGCTACATCCTTTTACAAGCAGTTGTAAAATTATGGATAAGTGTAGAACTTATAGGTCATCTGCTCTGTGCACACCATATTGATACACTGATATGCAACATTGATTCAGAATACAAATAGCAATAGCAACATCTCTGAAAAAAACCATGTTAAACTTGTATCTTCTAAAGATCAAGCAGATTGAAACATTTGTATTTTTGTGATTGAACAATCTTTCTTTTTTTTTTTTCCTGCTTAAGATGGTAAAGAAACCAAACTTCGGTATGAGTAAAGCTAAGAGCAGTAGCATCAAGGATCTCTAAGAACAGTGAAAGATCTTTATGCAGTTTTGTGTGGGGACCTGTTTTGCCAGCTACAGAGCTGGGACACGTGGCACAGAACCAGTGCCATGGGAGCTCTCTGGGGTCCGTCAGGAAAATGCCCACACGGCCCCTCACTAACTCCCCATCCCCCTGCTATGGGATGGGAGAGACAAAAGGAAGAGCAAAATTGAGAAAATGCATGGGGCAAGAAGAGGACAATTTAATAAATGATGCAAAGGGGAAGAAATCAATTCATGCAAAGGGTGATTGCACCCCGAGCAGTCCAGTGCACAGCCATTCTCCAAACAATGGCTACTTTTGAAGACAAAGCCCCGTATTTTATTGCTGAGCATGAAGTTTCATGTGAAATCCCTTTTGGTCTATTTAAATCAGCTCTCCTGGCCATGTCCCCCAAAGCCTGTCCCAGCCCCGGGCTGTTTGCTGGGTGAGTGGTGACAGTGGAAAGGCAGACATGGGCCCCTGGGTGGCCCTGGCTTGTGGGGCCATGGCTGGGCAGGACAGGGCTGTGGAGCCCAAGACTGGCCCTGCTGCACTGCAGGGCTGCAATGGCATCATGGAATGAGCCACAGGGAAGGCCATCAACAAAAGGCAGGGCTGGAGGTGCCCTCAGGAGACTGATAATCAGCTTCAGAGTGTGGCTTTAGATCCAGGTTTGAAGTCTCCAGATAGGAGGTTGCTGGAAACTGCTGATTTGGTCTTTAGTTTTTGGGGGTTTTTCCCTTGATGAGAGACATCTGGGGAATGTAATTTTTTAAAACAGTTCAGAATTCTACAGCTCATTTCCATTTCACCCTTCTAAATTAATTTTTAGAAAAATTTTAGATAAGGCACCTGTTGGGAAACAGAATTCTTGTTATGAGGTGTATAAATTATCAAAGCCAGACTTGTTCAAACTATACACTTAGCACTTTTATCCCTTGCTAGTGTGAAAAATCCACAACTATCATCCAATAGTATGGATGGTTTATTTAATGATGCATCTTGTCTTTCAACTACCAACTCATTACATCTACAAAATATCTTAGAATAAATAAGGGAAGAAATATTAGGCCTAACCAACCAAAATAAAATTGAACTTGACAACTTCAAAAAACAAAACATGCAGCAAGCTTTTCAGAGGACCTTGAAAGAAGCTAAAATATCTACAGTTTATTGAATTTCAGTGGCATCTGTGGCTTTAACTTACATTGAAATCTCAGCTGAAAACTTCACTTGATAAAGGGAAACAAACCCAGATGTAACAAACAGGTTTCCATTTACAATGAAACTGATACAAAAATACCAAATTTTTTACCGGTGGAGTGCTGAAAATGTAGAAGGATGAACCCTTCAGGGCCAGAAACTTGAATTTGTAGAGCTGAGATGAATCACTTCCTTCAAGTCTCTCATTTACCCAACCCATATGTATGACCTGTAAAAGAAAATAATTGAAAATTAAAGTGAATCATGAGTGGTTTTAGTAGAACGGGATGCATCATCTACTTCACATTTGCCTTCTAACCATTTCCATATTCTTGAAGCATACAGTATAATGCCAGTGTGTCAGATGTCCTTGAAGAGACTTAAACTTGTAGTACAGGAAGTCTGAATCTTATCTGAAATAATCCCTGTTTTAAAAGCCATCTATGCAGGTCAAAGCAGACTCTCATTTGAGCCAGAAGAAAACCTATGTGTACCAGAGTAGTTCAGCAGTTTATAAAAACCATAATACCTTATCTATAGTAGTGTCAAAACTTGGACATACTGATATTTCTATTACATGTATCTCTAAAGAAATACCTCTAAACAAATAACTAGATTTATCTGAAATCGAACAGCTTTCACCAGGCTCATGTTTGCAACTGTTAACAAAGTTTTTGTTACAGTTGTTGTCTTTTAGAGTTTATACATTTTCATATATACTTTATCACATTTATGTTTTCAAAGAATTATATATCAAATTCAGTAGTTATACAACATTAGCAGTGTTACAATGCATGCCATTATTTTCCAGATAAATTAATGTTAAGAAAAAATTAAATGAAGAAGTAAAATTGCATGCTTCCTTTTTGAGGTAAATACAAATTTACAAAGGAATGCCAAAAATAAGATTGCCATAATGTGGAGCAGAATATTGTGAATGCCTTTACCGAAAAATAACAAAGCAAAAAAGATTCCAGGCTTCATTCTGCATACATTAAGAGGAATATATTGCTCTTGAAACAGGCACTTAAATCTAGAGTGAATCACCAGTCTGAATGTACAAGTATTGCTGAGCAGCTTTCTCATTTTCAACTAAGGCTACACTTACAGACGGTAATGAGTTACATGGGGAAGAAATGCCAAAGCACTAACTAATAGTATGGATGAATTTTCATACTTATATTATGGAAACCTCACAGATTGTTTTCTAATGTTGGTATTTAATGTATCAATTATGTCTTTTGTCCATCAATTTATCAATAAATGAATAATAAAACAGTATGCTGAGCCAGACAATCCTATCCTTCTCCATACTGATCTACTGAGCTCCAGCACTAACATTTCAAGGAGATCTAAGAAACAGGAAAATAAATACAGTAGTCCTTCCAGTTCTTGATTTGCTATTCTGTAAATTGAGTAACTCCCACCAAAACATTGCTTCTATAGTAGGGAGCAAAAGTATTCAAACAGGATGTTCAGATACCACATTATGTAAAAAAAAAGATATTATTGTTGTTACTCTACTACAGTGATATTATATATTCAGTTTATCAGGGTCTTAATATCTAATAACACAGACAAAAATAATGACATCCAATATAATTTTAGGGTTTTTTACTTTCTTTCTACATCTCTTATTGACTGGTTTATTTAATGGTCCTTTAGACCTCAGAAATGGAGAAAGAATTATTATTCAGTTCAACAGAATCTGCATGGAACAAAAGCAAACAAGTGTGGGTACTTAATAACAAGCTATCTGTGGTTTACTGGGTTACTGAGATTTTAATTGGATCTTAGTACGTGGGTGGGAATGTTAGTCTGGGATAAAAAATATTCTGGTTTTTTTTTTTTGATTGAAACCTGCCATTTGAAATTTTCAGGAGTGCTCATAAGGCATTATCCTACCAACTGTCCCTTCTCAGCACTGCTTTCACTACTGTTTGAAAATTACTCACACATCATTGATATATTATTAAGTTTCTAACATGCTCTAATACACTTCCCAAAAGTTCCTGTAAGAAGAAAATGAGCAATGGCACTCATTACAAGGAGATGAAACAAATCACTAACAAAATGTAATCCAATCATAGCAGATAAATGAAAGTTCTTATTTGCACTTATTGTTTTCCTGCAGCAATAAAACATCTAAATGTTGCAATGACTAGAAATTTAATGTGTTAAATTTAATATAGCAGTTAGTACATTTTGTATATAATACTTTTAGTTAAATTCTTATGAAAAGTAAGTGATGCAAAACACTCAGAAGGGAATTAAAGAAAGAAAATCAAGTAGATGTCTATGTATGAGACATCAGAACAGACAGATGCACTTATGTAATTAAAGTGGAATGAGAATCTACAAGAGATGCCAGACTGACCTGCAAGTTAAAAACCAGTGTCATACCATGAGGCACAATGGAATTATAACAAGTTGAGAAAGCAAAGAGAAGTACATCTGGAGGCACTTTAAATCATTTTTGAGGGTCTTTTCCAGAACAAGTAGTAGATGGCAAATTTTGTAGAGAACAGCTATTGGGGCAGGGCTGGGAGGAAGGACAAGCAGTCCTTACACATACATAAAGTTTAACAAAAAATAAAATAAAAAATAAGATTGGATTGCTGTAATTTTTGATGTATTACATTACTGGTTTCCATTGTACATCAGTTGCATTCAGTTATGTCTGAATGGCCACTATTCAAAATGAAATGTTCTAGAGGAACTTAGAAATTAGTGAAACTTAGAAATTGAGTGTCAACTCAAGTGTTTTATGTGCTTTAGTTCAAGAATGAAATTCATAACTCCAAGCTGGGCACAGTTTGAACACCACAAATAACAACGTAGCCACACTATGCTGAAGGGAACTATGAAGATAGGTATGTATTCATGTCTCTTCCCAGGCATTGTCTGCCAGGGCAAAATTTAGACTACAAGTCCTTCTGGGTAGTGATAAGTTTCTACTCTTTTTTTGCTTGTTTTGACAAGGAGGCTGGTGAATTGGATCTGATGTCTCTCCCCTTTACTCATTACAGCCTTCTTGTTCAAGTTAGGATCCAAAGCACAAAACTCTCTCTTGAAGACAGCTACCACCAGTAAGTTGCCTTACTGGTTATGCATTCTTGTATTATAGCACTATTTATGTATTTATGTGATCAGTAGCAGTATTTATGCAGCAGGCACTAACTAAACTCAAGAAAAATGGAAAACTCACATCCTTTACAACTTTTTTTTTTTCTTATATGTCTGCTTTGGACATAGGAGGGAGAACCGGGACATACCAAATACACATTAATACCATAATAAAAACATAGGCATCACATTCCCACAGTATTTTAACAATATTACAACTATAACAAGTGGAAAAATAAAGAAGAAACCATTTCAAACTATAGTTGTTTATCTCACAGAGCATATTTATCTCACAGCACTGTGTATCAGCTGACTAGAGGTTAAAAAGTTCAAAATTTAGTACCTATACCTATTTTGTTTCTAAAAAATGCTTCCTTAATGTTCTCAGGACCTCTGCTACTGGAGGCTTCCTATTTTTTCTCAATAATCTATTCTAGCACTTTATTTCTCATGTCAAGCATGAAACAGTCTCACTATAATCACAATTGAAGATTTTTTTTTGCCCTATCCACTGAAGACTCAAATGCTTTTCACTTTAAAGTGGAAGAATTAAAAAAGCTTACTCAGTTCACAAATGGAGCAAAAATCCACGAATGGGGATACACAGCTTGTGTGGCATCATTCTTTGCTGCTTTTTACATGCTATTCTCTGAGCAAAAAGTTACCATTATTAAATATTTCTTTCATGCTATTTCTATCAACCTGTCCACAGAGGCCACAGAAAAGCTCTGGTCAGTACCTTTTCAGAAACAGTGCACAAAATCAGAGGCAGTATTCCTGCCAAGGCCTTACAGCAACAGGAACGCTTAGCACATCTTGCAGTAGCTGGCTTAGGTACAGCCCACATACCTGCCTTTCTCAAAAACCACTGAGCATACATGGTTGTTCTGGCATGCAGGTAAGCAGCCAGCCTGGCCTGATGTTGAACTGACAAGGAGACAGTGTGAGAAACTGCTGGACATCACTCATGATGTGAAGGGACAAGCTGGCTGGTAGCTGAAGCCAACAAGGGGGTAAACATCAATAAGATGGGTAAACCAAAAGGTGAAATACGCTAAAAGAAAGTGAATAATGGGTGAAGAATGCCAAAAGATAATGAAAAAGGGGACTGATTTACAGATAGTTGTGGCGGCATCACAGATTAAAGCTGAAATAACCAATGAGCACGTAAAATTTGGAAAAAATATGGGCCAATGGAGAAGCAGTAAAGTGTGGGTGAATTCCTTATTTGGGAGGGGAAAAAGGAGGAAAAAAGGAATATAAACCAAAGGAATGCAAGTTGACCAGTCTGCTGGTCAACCCTGTACCTGATATGCTGATGTAATAATAAACCATAATAATAAACCATGGTAATAAGTCTTAAAAATGAACCTGTTGTTTTTCATATTATCTCTGATTGGCCTCTACAGATAGAGGCATCTCTGAGTTCTAGTAAGACAATGGTGGATGAACCAAACCTTTCTAAAAGGATGAACCAATTATTTCTAAAAGAATTTAGACCCCCCAGAACCATCAAACATTTTCCAGTAACAACCTCTTCAGTTTTTCCCAATCTTCTACATGTACTTATTGTTGCATATATGCCGTGTCCTAATTGGCTTCAACCCTGGTTTTCAGACTCATTTTTCAATATGGCAAGATCATTCCTATGTTTAACATGGTATTTTAAAGCTTAATGTCTGCAAAATTAGAAGGCTTTTGCTAACACACTATAAAGGCAGTACTTAAGGGAACTGGATCCAGGTCAGACCTCTTCTGCACTTCTAGTCAATATCTCAGTTTTGAAAGTAAACCATCTATACCCAATTTTGGATTATCCAACAAAATCTGTACAATACTTGTTTAAAATATTTTAATGTCGGAAATTGTCAAAAACCTTGCTGGAATCAAGATATGTTGTAGCAACCTCCTGTCACACATCCACAGGATCTGTTACATGTTCACAAAAGAAAATTAGGTTGGTTGTCACAATTGCCCCTTCAGGGCAGTTATTTGTCATCTTTCTGCTCCACACAGATATGTTGTTTATTTATTTTAAATTTCTTTACCGGTAATGAAGTCAAATTTAGAAGTATCTAATTGTCCAACTTTTCCTTCTTTATTCAATTAGCAACCATAATGTTCCCTCTTTCCTAATGTTTAGATTTGTCACTTGGCAGACACAAATCCCCTGAAATAATCATGATAAAAGTTTAGATCTTAAAAACATAAAAAAATATCCAGCAAACAAACCAAAAAACATTGCAAGTATTTTTATCTGTACAGAGTGAGAATTGGCTAACTTACTTTCATAAAAATAAAATCAATTGAGCAGTATGTATTTTTTGAAAATTGAATCCCAAATCTAACAAAGAATCGAGTGCTTTCAAACCTCTAGAGTATTATTATAATAAATTGTATCAAACAAAATCAAAAGTTATGATGCTTAGATGCTGTGTGTTTCATCATTGACACAGGTTACATAGACACTTAAAACCAGAGCTTCAGCAGTGCTACTTATTTAATACCTTTCAAATTTGTGTAATCCCTGAGTATTTCTTAAAATCTTGTAGTCCTTGACATGGAGTAACTATCATGACATGTCCTGTGGAATGTTGTGGCGCTATCGAGGTCCTTGGAGCGTCCAGCACTCATGAGCCCGAAGCTCACTGCTGCCTTAGAGAGCTGACAGAATAGGCAGGATGGGTCTCCATATGCCCTCCAGCAAACTGGGTTTATTGGTACAGGAGCAGGGTATAGAGCCTAAGAGGGTGCAGGGACGAAACAGGGTGCAAGCTGAGGGCACAGGATTTTATATGGGATAGGGAGGGCGGAGCTGAGGGTCAGGGTCCAATGGATATGGGGGAAAACGGTGCAAAGGCGGGGTTAAGGATCAGGTCAGCCAATAGGGAAACAGAGGTGGAGGAATGCAGTAAACTAAGGCCAATGGAGGGACAGAGAGAGGAGAACATTCTAGGGACTAACCAAACATTGGCAATAGGGGTTGAACTAGGGTAATTAGGCCAACGGGCCAATGGGGTATCCTAACTTTACATGAATCAGCCTATGCCTACAAAGATCTATGGGAGAAGCAAGTTTCTCACCCTAACTTTAGAATCTATTCTTCTTAATTGGGACCAGTCTTCCATGCCTGGGGCATTGAAACTCTGATAGTATAGCCCCTGGGCCTTCACAATCCTGGTATAATTAGAACTTGCCAAACAATTTTTACAGACAATCTAGTTTCATGTTTGGTGGAAATAATTTGCAATAGGCAGTTCAAATGCAAACACCCTACTTTGGTGGGAAAAAGGAATTTAAAAGTGTGGAAGTAGCCAGACCAATTAACTTCATGACCTGGTATTGTTTATTTTAACAATATAAGCATATCATTAATAACTACAGCTTCTACTTAATAACTACAACTTCTACTTCCTTGCCTAATACCTCTAACTTTGGGTCATAGACACAGGGCAAAGTCATAGAGTCAGAGAATCATAGAATATTCTGAGTTGGAAGGGATCCACAAGGATCATCAAAGTCTGAATTATGGCCCTGCACAGGCCAAAAATCACACCATGTTTATTTGACATCTTTTGGCAAAGAGACCCATAAATAAAGCTGGTTTAGACCCAAGAACCAATATCTTAGTCCTTTCCCATTTTCTTTATTTAAATGTGTAAAGAATTCATTATGTTCTGGAGTTTCAGTTTGCAATAAAATCCAGTCAGAGGCAATATAAAAGACAAAGAAGAAAGCCAGGTTTAACAAAGTAATTTTTAACATTCCGTGAATCCTGGTTTTTTAGTGGCCTGTGGAAAACAGAATCTGAATGAAACCTATCCACATCCAACTTTCTTCCTTTATGAAAGATTAAACTGGATGCTAAAACAATGAAGAAAACTCACCACAGGCAACACAGTAATGAAACTCTAAGGACCTGTTTAACTCTTCAGGAATGTCCATGCTCAAAAGGAAAGATAAATTTGCAGCTATCACCAATTTTACTTCAAGGCAGTTCTTCAAGTGGCCTTCAATCTCTTAAGGTTATCCTTTCTCTAAACTTTAAATCAATTGCCTTCACAAGAGCTATTCAGGTCTATACAAACATTATGTAACTGACACTAATAGTTTCCATTAATCTAGGCTAGAAAACATCCTCTTCTGCTTTCAGTTATCATTGCCAAGTTTTGTATGATGCCTTTGTGACATATATACCTGAGAATTCACATTTTGATTGCTTTTAAAGCAAATTTTCACAGGACATATAAAGTATGAGTTGTTCACAATTGCTCCTTTTAATGTTTTTATATTTTCTAGTTTTGTTTACTTGATCTGCCCAAATTAATTATAAACTTTTCTCTCACTTTTTGCCAGAGAACAGTCCAATGTTTGTTGCTATCAGTTCTACCTTAAAGTTTCAACTTCTGAAATTAAGGTCCTAATTGTCCTTCTTTTCATAACTGGTATGGAAAAAGTGAGATAGATTTGTACTGCCTAACTTTAGGCAGCTACTTTAGATGGTAGGCTGAGGCAAGTCAATATAGCAAAAGGGCTCCTCTAAAGGATGATTTAAAGTATTGATACCAAGTTTCACATTTGAAGACCTCTCTGGAACAGAATAAGTTTCTGCACTGATTATTTAGGCTGTTTACATAGACTGGCCTGTTTACTTAGGAAATCAAATTATGTATCTAGTGGTATGTATATAGTTGTATGACTGTCTCCAAAATTTTTTGGAAAGTTAGGGAGAGTATGTCTTCCTTTTTTCAACTGAACTCATTATGTGTGCCCAAACTGATAAGGAAAAAACTGAATAGTTACTAAAGTACTCGCAGTGGACAGTTCATCCAACAAAAGATATCCAAATCCAGTACCTTTTCCCCTGGCATTTATATTCATCTGTTTCTTCAGAATTATGGAACAGTTTGGGTTGGAAGAGAGCTCTAAATGTAACAGAGGCCAACCCCACTGCAAAAAGCCAGCACATCTTCAACTAGATCAGATTGCTCAGAGCTCCACTAACTTGACCTTGAATGTTTCCAGGGGTGGGGAATGCACCACCTCTCTGAGCAGCCTTTGCCAGTGCTTTACCACCCTTAATGTAAGAAAAACATTTTTTTTTTTATGGCTAAACTAAATCAACACTCTTTCAATTTAAAATTAGTACCTCTTGTCCTATCATAATATGTTCTGCCTAAAGTTTGTCCCAGTCATTCTTATAGGCCCCCTTTAGATACTGAAAGGCTGCAATAAGGTCACCCTGGAGCCTTCCCTTCTCCAGGCTGAACAGCCCCATCTCCCCCAGAGTCTCCTCATCGGCATGGTTTTCCATCCCTCTGATTATCTTTTTGGCCCTCCTGTGGATCTGTTAGAGCTGGTCCATGTCCTTTTTCCTTTGGGAGCCCCAGGGCTGGATGCAGAGGTAGAGGGGTCTCACAAGAGCAGAGGGGCAGAATCACCAACCCTGACCTGGTGGCCACTCTTGTGGCCACACAGTTGGCTTTCTGTTTCCCAGGAAGAGATNCAACCCTGAGCTGGTGGCCAGTCTTGTGGCCACACTGTTGGCTTTCTGTTTCCCAGGAAGAGATAAAGAAAACTGCCCAATTAACAGAAGATAACTGCTCCACCTCTAACAGATGGAAACAGAATACACACTCCCAGCCTAAGACACCAAGTCCTCCCTGCCCTTCAAGTGCCTTACCACAGCTTCTAGGAGGATCTGTTCCATGATCTTCCCAGGAACATGGATGAGGCTGACAGCTTGGTAGTTCCTGGGTTCCTCCTTTCTATCCATTTTAAAAATGGGTGCAATATTTCCTTTCTACTTCTCACCAGGGGCTTCCCCTGACTTCTGTGACTTTCTAAACATCATGGAGAGTGGTTGGTAACTACATCAGCCAATTCTCTTAGGACTCTGGGATGCATCTCATCAGGTCCCATAGACTCAAGCATGTTCAGGTTCCTGAAGTGGTCACAAATCTGATCTTTACTTACAGTGGGAAAGACTTTGCTCTCCCATCACTGATCTTGCAGTCCATCCACTCATCAGTTGACTAAACTGACTAAATGTGTATATGCAAGCTCTACAAATTTTCAACAATGTAATCACACAAATTTAAAAAATTGGATAATATAGTGGAAGTCTTACCTGGTCAGAGGGAGAACAGCATTTATTTGCCATTTTCATCTATGAAAGAAAGATGGAAGAACACAGAGTTATTAATGAATGGAAGAGTTATTAATATGCTGAAGAGTTTCTGTGATGCAATTAGCATTGATTGACTTAGTTATTAAATACTATATTAATACTTCCAAATTATATTTGTAAGAAATTTTATCATTCAGTGCTTAAATACTAGATTTTTATTATGGTGAATTTGCAAAACCAAGGACTTGAAAGATAAAAGCCTTTATTCAGTTTTCCTTAAATACCTCATAAAGATTTACATTTATGAATTTAACTTTGCCAGTCTGAGTGAAAGTACTATACTGTACTGTAGACATCTCACTTAGGTCTCAGTTAAACAATTACTTAAGAAGATTTTAAATGAGGTCTGTAATTAGGTCCTTGTGAAATGATGACCATAGAGTATAAGATGTATTTAAAGATTAAATGGAAATTGCATAGGCTTTCCTCTTAGTTTACTCTTCAAGACAAAGTTTTTCCTCTTTGTTTAGATAATGAATAGTTTTGATAATTTTGACTTTTCTCTGGCAGTTATAGTTTGTACATATGAGTGGTGGACAAATACTGACATATATAGTACACAAATACTTCTAGCAAGTGTAACATTTTTTAAAGTGCAATTTTATTAAGTGTTGATAAGAATTTAGAAAGACATACATTAGAGTGGAAAACCAGGCTTCCCTATATACTAGGAGTAAGCTGAAAACTGTCCTAGAGTTGATGAGTCTTTCCAAAGGACCTTGCTGTCAAAAAGCTTGTTTTATTAGAAACTAAAGGCTTGTCATGGAAGACCGAAACTCTACACCTATGTACAGGGAAAACTACAATTGCCAGAGGAAACAAGCAGAAGAAATCCAGGGCTATTGCTTGTATGCCAGGCATACCAGATTTGTAAGATCAAATCTGTGGATGTAACTCAGTTAATATGGTGATGCCATTGACTGCTATGGTGGGTTGACTCTGGCCAGTAGTTGAGCACCCACATAGCTGCTCACTCCCTTCTCCCTGAGACAACAGGAAAAGCAAAAACAAGAAAACTTCTGAGTCAAGAGGAACAGAGCTTAAGTGAAAGAAACAAGAAAAATTCAAGTGATAGAAATGCAATCGCTCTCTGCCTCAGACACAAGCAGGCTCCAAGCAACAGCCATCTTGGAAGACAAACCCACACCTCCTTTCTCCACTATGTCATTTCAATTGCTGAGCACAATGGTGTGGAATATCTCTTTGCCCACTTTTGGTCAGCTAACCCATCCGTGTCCCTTCCTAATTCCTTGTTCCATCCTCTGCTGAGGTGGATGGGGTGTGTCAGAGTGAGAAAAAGTCAAAGCCTTTATCCCGTGCAGCACTTTTCAGCACCAATCAAAACACTGGTGTGTTATTAATGCTGTTCTAGCCACAAATACAAAACACAGCACCTGCTGCTACGAAGAAAGTTACCCCCATCCCAGCCAGACCCAGTACACCTGTGTGGGCCAACAGACTTTGTGTTATGGTAATGACACCGGCCTCAGGATGTGTCAGAATTTATACACACACACACACACCCACCTAACAGTTGACAATAACTTGTCATTGTCCTCCATAGAGTGAAGTGTCTATGATCATAAACAAAATGACCTTAGGAAATAAGGTAATGTGGAGGGGTAGGATGACAACAGAAGTCTTGACTGTATGGACAGAGGGTGATAGCAATGCTCAGGGCTGTAGGAGCTCTCTAGTCAGTCCTAACCCATCATGGGCCATCAGGGTTTCTCCTCCCTCACGTGCTCACTTTTGCAGCCCTTTGGCATTGAATTGTGCAGTTAAATGGTGCAGGTTTGCTGGTGGGTCAGACAGCTGGGGGTGACTGAGAGTCTGAGGCAGAGGTGGCCAAGCTGCTGGGAGCCTGGGGCATCTGCCAGGCCTGGTTGTAACCCTGGGCTGTGTGTTGGGAGATCCTGCCAGGCTCTGGGAGTGGCCCTACCAGCTCCCGGACACCCTAGAGGAGGAGCAGGGACTACCACAAGAGCAGCGGGTCACAGGCTGCAGGGCTGGCACCCACAGCTTGCACAGGCAGGGAGCAACCATGAGGATGGAACTGAAATTTGGCTGCTGACTGGACAGAGGGGCCCCTGGAAGGCTCCTGGCAGGTCATGCACACAGGTGTGCTTTCCTCAGCCTGGCACAACCGAAGGGCTGCGCTGTGCTGGAGGTGGCCTGGAGCACTGGCTGGGGGAAGAGGTGGCCAAGTTTCTTGGTGCCTGTGGGGCCCCATCAGTAACAAACCAGCTGGAACTCAAGCACCTCACTCTGTAACTCAGTTAAAACAAATTGGTGAAATAGCCACTGTTGCAGAAGGCAGCAGTCAGCAGTCTGATTTGGTGGTGGGCTTAATCCTGCTAGAGGAGTTGTGCAGAACACAATGAAAAGTCACCTGGAATACTTCAATGTCTGTAGAAATGCTGATGCCCCCTGCCCATAATCAAGTCCAACCTTTCTCCTGTGCATAGACACAAATACATACACAAAGTAACTACAGAAGAGCCATGTTAGACTCACAAAAAATATAATTTCCTTTTGTGTCCAAAAAGTGTCCAAAACCATACTCAAAAATAAGATTACTATAGCACAAACCAGTGCAAGTAAATGGGATCAGATGTGCCTGGGAAAAGGTCTGTCAGACTGGTCATGAAGGTTTTCTGCACCAAGTGGGTGTCTTCCACAAGTGGGTAGAATATTCTGAAGAGCATCCTAACAACCAGCTCAGCTTCCCATTGGTAAGGATAATAGGGAAGAATGCTTTGGACTCCACAGCTGTTCACTGCACAGACAACTCCTTCCATATTCAAAGCAGGATGGCTGCAGCTCCAATGTAGCTGTGGGGAGACCAAAAGATCTGCTTCTATATCATATTACATCCCAGTGTCACGGGGCTGAGAAGTACAAACTCTTCACTTCACCTGGCACCACACGTGCCCTTCTCATGTCTCCACAGCTGGTGCAGACAGACAGGAATACAAATGGGATACATTTACCTTGCTGGCAGTGCATGAGCTCTCAGCACTGCAGTATAGAAATGTGAGCTGGACACAGCAGGGGAACTGAAACAAAAAACCTGGGTCTGCAAAGACTGCGAGCTACTTGGAAAACAAACTATTAAGCAAATTGTAATTCCTGTACTATGTTCTAAATGGATACATAGGGGGCAGGAAATAAAATTATTCAGAACCATTTACCTAAATCTAAATACCCCCCCAGGCTGGGATTTATTTCACATATCATATACCTTTATTGTCTTTCAAGGAAACAGTGAGAGTGAAGGATCTTGACAGGCACCTATTTTTTTCCTAGCTGTATTAGTATCCTATGTGACTGCTTACTGCTTGGTTAGTTAAGGGTATGTGGGTTCTATCCTTACTGACCTCCCTTTACAACCTCTAGAGTTTGAACTGTGTACTTTCAACTGGAAGTTTTGCATTTAAAACAACAAAAAGCAGCAGTAAAGAAATATAATGCATTCTCACCCTGGGAAGAGAATTGTTTGTGTAATCATTGAGGCAGTTGAATTTGTATACTGCTTCCTATACACAATGATTTTGTTTCAACATGTACCCCACATTCTACTGTGTAAAGAAAGCAAGACCTTCTCAGTCTTCTTTCTTTTATTCTTAATGCATGTTTAAAGCTCATATTTCATTATTCTCTCCCTATTACAACAGAATTTTCACACAACTGCAATACAGAATATTTGTTTACATGGAAAAATAAAATAGAAGGTATACAGGCTATGACATATACAATTAAAAAAGCTGTCGTGGGCATAAATGTGATCTGGATTAATAACCCTACTTTAATATCAAATTTTAAGTTTCTACCATCCTCCAATGAAACTGCTGGAATTATTTATAAAATCATAAATAATGTTTTAAGTGGAACGAGACCAGCATAACTTGTTCTCTGACCTGCTTCTGACCTAGTCATTTATTTACATTTTTTTTAAAAAAAGTAACACCATTAGAATATACTCGGAAAAAAACCACAAAACTTTGAAAAAGTTTTATATATAACAAATAAATCTCTATAATGCAAATTAACTGACAGCATTACCTTTAGGTGCTTCTACTGATTATGACTAAAGTTATGCTCAGTGCTATATTCCAAAGACAATAATTAAGATCCATGAGAAAACCTGCATATATCTAATAGCTGTCAATCCGAAAGGTGAAAAACAGAGAGAGAAATATAAATTATCCCAAAGACCTCTCTCCTAAAAAATCATAGCCATTTCAGCACTACAAAGAACCCCTTCAGTTGAAGAAATTAAGAACAGGAGCAGTGAGAAGCACAGGCGGATTAACTTGTTTCCTGTGCTTCTTGTTTCATCATGGAAGATTGACTGCCAGTTTCTGTTACCCTTCTTCCCTCAGTTTCTTCAACTGCACCTTCTTCTGCAAGAAAATAGGTGTACGAAGAAATAAATCTGAGGTGCTGATTCACCTCTATTTATTTCTGCCAAGGATAAACATAAAAAGCTCTGAGAATATTGAAAATGAGAATTGAATCACAAAGGAAGATGACAGGGTAGTTGCATGCTGGTAGAAAAGTACGAGAAAAAACAGAATATTTACAGAGAGATGAATAATTTGGGGTAAGGGTCCTCAGAAATAAAAGTAAATGCATGTTGCTTGTAAAGCTCTCTGTAACTAGGAGATTTTCTGAGCTAAGCATACAAAGCGTGTATCAGCAATGATGGTTGAAAAGACACCCTTACATTTTTCTCCACGTTGCAGCATTCCCTGGGCTTCTCTATCATCTAGGAATTAAGTCCAGGCTGGTACCAAAATCATTATTTCTCATCTACCAAGTAACACTCTCTAAATATGTACAGGGACAGCACTCCTATGCAGTGACAACTTCTCACATCTCCACTGTTGAAAGATGACTCCTCCTATACACTTGATCCCCAGAGAGCTTGCCTTTGTATAGAAGTTAGATGTTTCAGTACTTCAAAAGAGTAGTCTGACATTAGCAGAAGTGTCACATTGTGGCAGAGCTATTTTTGCACTACCTACAGTAGGACTGTCTCCTGGCATCAGCAGGAGATCTGACAAAGAGCTGCTGAACATGACTTTATTAGGATAAAATAAAAATGAAGTATATTAGGGTAAAGAGATACGGGAAAGATTGGGTGCACTGTACAAAAACAATTAATCCCTATCAGAAGCTCTTTAAGAACTAAAATACTAAAATAAATGATTCAAAATGTCATGCAAATATGTAGGACAAAAAAATGTATATAAGATTAACACACACAGGCACAGTTTAAGTAAGAATGACTAAGGTGTGAGAAAAATTGCTAAAGTCATGAAACAAGTACCAGCAAAACAAAGTGTAAACGTGTGTGGAAGTAAAATATGAATAATGGTAAGTATTGCTTAAAAATCTAATAATAGCACAGGTAAGGATGCTGACATTATGCCAACAGTGTTAGCAAAAAAGTCCATTGTGACCTTGTATCTGGTAAATAATTTCCATACTGAGGTGATGTTGTGGGACAGGATAGGAAATCAATAGTTTAACTATTTGGAGAAGCAACTGAACTTTGAGTCAGCAAGTACTCATGAAAATAACCCATAACCAGATAAGGAACTCTCTGAAACAATTTCTGAATGAGTAGTGATTAACTTTGGTCCTGGAGAATGGTGAGACACTCTACAGAAGCATAGAAGTGCAGAAGCAGGAAGAAGCTATGCAAGAATTACAGATTCATTCTCCAGTGTCAGTGTCAGAGGTATGATAAGAAAAGAATCATTTTTTGAAATTATAAGATTAAGGTAATAATAAAAAGGATTCCAAATGGACTTCCAAGAAGCCTAAATCAAAGGCCTTGTCCTAAGCACTGTGGATGGTAGTCTGTGTTTTCTGGCTGCTCAAAGGCAGAGAGTTGTCAGCCTTCTGCTGTACTCCAGCCTCTCAATCCTCGTCTTAAAAATAGTTTGCAACAAAAGGGACTCTCACTGACTACTGCATCTCCTCTTCTGATGATCAACAATTAAATAAATGGTCTGGCCAGACCTTTCCAGTTGAACCACAGGCTGCATGCCTGACAAAACCTGTAAAGCTACTGTCCAAGCAAAAAAGTTTACATGCTTCTCATATGAGCTGCATAGAGTTTACTTTGTAATCCACTAAGAACACAAAACATGGACATTAATCATGACTGTTGTTTCTCAGGCCCTTCCTGGGAACAGCCATATGAACACCAGATGGACTACTTTGTTGACAGAATTCACTATTAATAGATAATGGAGAAGACTAAGAAATTACTCAGTTTATAATAAAATATCGCTGCTGATAGGGCACAGCACAGTGAAGATACTGTGTCAGGATACATAATTACTGCACATAGTCCTTTGAAATAAACAGACTAGCACCCTATGACTAACAAAAGCTGCCTGCATTTATTTTTATTCTTATTCACTTATATTCTTGGAGTGGCTTTTATTCAGTGAATTTCTCTAGAAAGAAATAATAAAAAAAAGGGTTAGTAACTATGAATTGGAGTTGCTCCAGAAATATTACCATACACTTTCTTAGAATTATTACATAATAATACCCTGTAAATTATGTGAGTCACTAAATAGTATTTAAAAAGAATGTGTCATAAGCACAAATGTCTGATTTTGACAGAGAGATCACTTAAGCAGTTGAATATTTTTAAAAAATCAATGGAATAAATGAACTATTATGATCAAATGTGATTCATGTAGCTTTTGAAGACTAGGAAAACAAATTAAATTTTAAGTCTGTTTTAATCAACAGCCTTAAAGATTTATGTTGAAATCTAATACAAATTCTACTCAATATAATGTGGAGACCTAAGCAACAGTTCATTTAGAGTACAAAGCACAAATAAAAGTCAGGCTACTAAATCATAAGTTATGAAAAAAGTTACAGACTCTACACATGTAGAGAAAGAAAAGATTAAAACCTGCACAGTCAATTCTTTCAGGGACAGCTGTGCTATTGTATTTTCATCACTAAATTTTATAATTTCTTAAAGACATATTATTTCATAAAGACATAATATATTTTCAAAATTGTGCATTATTGAGTTCCCTATTTAACTTAATGGTTAATTCTGTAATTATTTAGCTGCTCTTTGTTGGAATAATAAATGTGCTGTCCAAATAGTAACTTTCTGTTTCTCTGGGGATTAGTTAATACTTCTGCTTGCAAAAGCAATAGTTACTTACTAATTTACAGACGTAACTTAAAATAGCGTAAGCATCTTTATACTTCTAGGAAGTGAGACAGAATAATATGACCTTAAATAAATCAACTCATAGCCAACTTAGAGATGTAAAATTACTGTCTCGAGTAAGCCTCAGTAAATCATACTTCACTAGCTACAGAATTTTCACGTGCTTGTTTCAAAATCAACAAATTCTAATTTCAAGCACAGTTTAACTACAAAAATATAAAAATGAAATATTTTTTCACATCTAAAGCTCTGTGAAGTGGCCAGTATGAATACATATTTTGTCCTAAAAATCTTTAAAATTATAAATGTAATCTGATTTTTTACTGGTTTCTGTTCTATGTTAACACTGCAAGTCTTGAAAACTTCCTGATACTTTTGATCAGGCAACCTCTCTCTGCTTTTTCCTTTCTCCTTTTCCTCCCCATACACAAGCATTTTGTATATTGTACTTAAAGGTGAATTGTCTTTTACCCTTTGAAAACTAGAAATAATTTTACAATAGCATAAACAAGAAAATATGCAGAAAGTAACATACATTTTGAAGTGTCAAATCACTGATGTTAGTTGACATTGCTCTCAGCCAGTCAGCACTCTCCTGGGCTGTATAAAACTGAAGTATCCCAGTACTAACTCCATCGAGTGCCAGCACTTCAAATGCATTAGATCTGCAGTAAGAAGAAATATATCCGTAAAGGAAGATACATCAGTTTTCTGAAACTGCCCAATATTTATCAGTGTTCAAGTGATTTTTATGCCTTTTGACAAGTTTTTGAGTATTTAATTTACCAATCAATAGAAAGGCAACAAAACCAAGGATTACAGGGCAGTACTAAGAGCAACAGATACGATAAGTACTTTCTCTGTACCAATATATACATGTGCTGATGATAATTTACTTCCCCTGGGTATACATATTATGTTCATAATTATTGAACTTAAGGTAGTGTATTTAAGAAATATGCATTGGGTTTTTTTTGAAAAAAAAAAAAAAAAAACCAACAAAAAAACCCCATGGTGTTTTTTTTACACCAAAATGCCAAATTTATTTATTGCATTTTGGCTTCATTTACTAGGACTGTATGACGATTCAAATCACTGTCTTCCCTAGCTTTCATTTCTTGGATTCCTAAACTTTTTTATGTAGCATTCAAAGCAATGCTTACTTCAAGCACTTTTATGTGATAGGAATTTAAAAAACATTCTTAGAAGTTTCTTCAAAAATTTTCCTAAAATAGTCTTCTCAAAACAGCATTGGCACAGGTTAATGTTAAATTGCATTTTGTTAACTTTTAATGCAACTTTTATATGTTTATACCAACTTTATTCTGCAAATGCCAATGCTTTCCTTTTCTCACTATCTGCAGTAAGTTAGGCACTCTGTATGCACCTCTGAAATCCCCTGCATCTGAATGCTGGCAGGACATGCTTTTTTAACTCTTATAATTTTCAGTAGAAACAACAAAAGCTTATTAAGTAGTGGCATGGAAGTACACTGGTCTAAATTAAAAAAAAAAAGTGAGACACAATAGTTGCAGTAACTAAACTTTAGAAAGATAACTGGATTATTTAAATGCCTCTGATTGACAGGAGAATTAGATTTCAGTTATATACTATTGTGAAAGACAGTTATATTAAGGATTGTGCATATGTTTGTTTTGTGTATAATATGGAGAATATCACCACTACCTTCTACATTTGTAAATTATATGTTTATATTTATATGCTATATTGCTCCATTTCTGGTACCAACCTAGAGGAAAGCCAACTACTGAATCAGAATACTGCTCTATGAAGTTGCTGAGTCTTCCTGGGGTTCTCTGATCTAAGGTGAAGTCCTCTACTGCTTAATTGATGATATATGTCAACATTCAAAATGACATATAGAGGTTAATGGGCAGTTATTCATTCCTGACTTAGCAAAAATGTTATTAACCTAACCTTTGTCATTTGTAGGGGGTTTGATGGTGAACATGAATACTGAACTCTATATACTTGCTACAAAAGGTAATATAAACTACCCATCATACACAATATTAATAAGACAATGTATCTGAATAGATGTATATGAAATGCTTTGCTTTTAAAGGAGTTGTAAAGCACGATATCAGCTGTTTGCAAAAATTAATATTCTTGGCCTGAAGACTTAGATATGTATCAGCTGATTGTCCATTTTTCTTTCATGATTGAATAATCACAGGGACCACTAAAACTTGATGGCAATGGCACAATTCTCTGTCAAATTCATTTCAGTAATCTCTTTCACCTTTTCAGAAAGAAAGAAAAGAAAAAAAATCCTTTTATCACCTTCAAGTAAACTGAGTAAAATAATCACCTCCCAAGCATATTGCTCTTTTTACCTAAGGTTCTGACAAAGATCCCAACAGTACTGTAATGAAATGACTTATGGTATGATCTCTTCAACATCCCACTGAGACAGTGAGAATCTGTCAGCCCTCATGCATTGATACACATTGGTGCCTGGAAACAGACTTAATTTAATGCTGTGAGGAGAAGCCCTTCACAATGCCCAGCTTAGATATCCCATTCAAATATCAAAGCTAAGATGCTAGGATCCTTACAGAGCAAGAGGACTGTCCAGAGCGGTTAAGAGAGCCAAGCAACAGTATGTGTTCTCCATGGAACCACAGGATGCCTAGATACTAACTCAGCTTCTGCAGAGACACAAAGACCTGAATGCTTTATCCCAGTGGCACAAAGTTATATAAGTGGCTGATGAAAGATCACAGTAGGGAACTCCTCCATTAACACTTGATGCAACCAAAACAGGCAATCAAAATTTAAAAAAAACCCATCCAACTTTTATTATAAAAATTACCGAATATTTTATCATTTGAAACATGGTGGTGGTGATAGAGTGGATTACACTAAAACTCCTGTTCTTTATCTTTTTTAAAATATGGTGATCAATTACAGACAGTTAATAATATTCAATATTCATCTAGGGATCTAACACACCACTAATACAATATTTGCACAGAATCAAATGGGGTGTGAGGGATCCTGCAAGTCCCCTAGTCCAGCCTCCTCACTAACTTTCTTAAAATACAAATCTTTTCAACAGGAAGACCAAAACTGGACACAGAGGGAGCTACCTCAGGTGTGGCCTCAGGAATGCAAGTAGATAAAAATAGATGAGAAGAACCATTTCCCTTGACTTGTTGACTATGTTATTGCTAACACAACCCCTTACATGGGACTTCGTCACTGAACCTGTGCTCAGCTGACTCCTGCTCGGTGGGGAGTCTGCCAAGATCCCCAAGCCCTGCCTGCAGAGCTTGTTTTCTTGCTCCAGCACACTGACATTCATTTCCCTGGGCTCGGGCTGGTTCAAGGCTTCTGGAGTGCCAGTGGTGGTCGCATTACCTGGCACATGAGTCTGAGACCTTTGGGGCACTGCTGTCCCCACTGTCCTGACTTGGCAGGAGGGTGGTTTTACCAGAAAGCAGTTCAGTGTAAATGACATAGAATAAAAAACAGCCAGTGCTTTCCAAAGTTTACATATGCCAGTCATGAAGTCTATGGTAGTAACACAGTGGTTTTGCCTGAATCCTTATCAACTTTACTATGATTATTTCTTGCTTTCAGTTACAAAAGTTTGTTTCTGAAGATCCCATAATATATTGATATTGTTCCATATACCACATTGTGTTCTGAAAAGCACGGTGTACAGAAGGCTAAAAGTAAAAACAGATATCCAAACTAAAAAAAAAAGCTTAACAAATAAATTCTGAGGCTTTTGTTTTAAGTGAAACAATCAGAGCAAGCACCAAGAGGGCACTGGAATTCACAAGAAAATAAATCCTCCTGGCTTAAATGACATGCATTTCTCTCTGCCATTTCCTCAAAACAGAGAAAAGAAAAAAAGAGACACAACAAAGCACCTATTCCTGTTAGCTGTCAAGGAGGAGATTTCCATTTGATACCAAATAGTAAGTTTGAAAGGTTTCAAGATGCTATAAAGTTGCTGTAGGGTTTTTATTTTCTTTGTTAGTTTGAATTTTTTTCCCTGAGGCCCTAAGATGATTTTAAAACACAGACAGAGGAAATGGCTACATTTTCTATTACTGCAGTTATGCTACTGACTACTGCAACTAGAAGAAATGAATATTTGCATTTCCAAAATACTAGATATTTGTGTTGCACTGACATCACGTTTCTTACTCTGAGATTTGTCTCCCTATCTGTAACTTTGTTTCCTTCAAGCATTTCTCCTAAGAAGCACGAGGCACCGTTTTCCATACTCAGTGTCTTTCTGTCTCACTTTCATGGTGAAATGATGAATAGATCTGCATTCCTGGTCTCTTCTGGAGTTTGTTCGTGGCATTAATTTCTCATAATAAAATAAACACTATCTTTGTGAGCATGGCAGTAAGAATAACAGATGAGCATTGGTAGACTTTAGGTTCTCTTCTTGAAATTGACACCTTTAAACAAAGACTATTAATTAATATTAGTAAGGAAATTTTTCCGTACAAGCAGTTTGCTGCTATAGAGGTGTTAAATCCAAAGACTTTTCTAAGATAAAAAATATTTTCAGTGCTGGCAGAAATGGGAAAAGCTGCATTTTTACTTTACTGGAGGCTAAGAATTCCAGCAAAGCATATTTTTATATTTTTTAGTATTTGTGGCATGTGAAACCATCTCTCTTAGACTTATATAGGTATTTTGTTATATAGGTATTTCTACAAAAATCTAGATGTAGGCTTGACCACAACTCTTTTGTCTTTACTACCATGCTGGTATAGGCAGATGGATTTGATCAGTTTTGCATCTTCTCAGGTCCTGTATTAGAATTCTCTCCTTTGTATAATTTTTTGATATTTGAGTTAGTTTTTATTGCTTTTGTTACAACATTTTCTTGTGGCTTGTTTGTAGTACTAGAGGGCCCTCTTGCTAGAATGTCTACTTAAACTGAAGTTTTAAGGACTAGGGTTAGATCTGAGTGGAAATTCTCCAAAAACAAGGATCTGAATTACTTAATCTCTTTGAAATGTCATGTTAGAAGTAATGGGATTTTGTGTTGTAAATGTCACAGAACCTTGTATCTTACAAATGTTTAAAGGTGCACATATAACTGGACTACTAACAGAAACTACATAGCTCAGAAGATACCAAAGCATTAAAAATGAACTTGGATTGCATTTTATGTTTGTGGTTTTTGGGAGAAAATTTTGTTTCCAGTATTATAACTTTTGTTTTCATTACACTTACAGCAACCAAATAAGATAACTGAAGTAACACGGACATTTGTTCTTCTACAGATATTTTCTAATTGGTGTGTCAGAAAAATGTGAGAAAGTTCATACAGGTTTTGTAACTCAGTGAGACTGTGCTTAGTTTCTAGATGTTTTTCAAAATGGTTTATTCAATAAGTTTTCAACTTATTTATCTAATAAAGGCATTTTGTTAACTTACTGAAATGATAAATAGAAAATACCATTCTTCAGAAAGAATCTGTTAAGAAACCAGTGAACCATTAAAAAAATTAAAAATATACAATACTTTGGGGTAATTGCAATGGTCATAATGCCAAGAAATAGAAAACAACACCTAAATCTAATTAGGTTGTTTTGTAATTGGCATCACAGATACATAGGCACATAGCTAGTGGGTCTGAATTACTTTCATTCCACTCACTAGTTCAGTCTTCCATATTCTAAATAAGCATTTTTTCTTCAGTCTCTAAACTCATACTGTTCAAGATGTTATAGCTATTGTACCTTTACTCAAAGCTTCTGTCAATATATTGTATAAAAATTATTGTACATTACTACCAGTATCAGCTGCAAGGACTAAAAATAATTATCTGCATTTTCCCAAATAACAATTCCATAACAAAATGAAACACTACAGTGCATGAACCATGTTCTCCACCTTCTAAAAGACTATTTATCTTTACTTTTCTATCTTAAAAAAACCCCACACCCCAAACTATAATATGAACCAAAAATTCCTTTGTGTGAGAAAAACTTACTGATATTATTTCTCTGTTAAACTTACATCATTTTATTGACCAATTCAATCCTTGGCAGTCAAAAAATGTTTCCATTGCCAACTAGAAATTAAGAGTATTCACAGCAATAGCATTCTCACTACATTTATACTACCTTACTTCTTACAGAGAAAAATTACATTGGTAGATTGCTGAGAAGTTTAGAATAATAGAAGCAGTAGTGCTATATAATAAAGGCAAACAAAAAAGTTATTGAATTGCTAAGTAATCAAGAAGACTAATTAGCTACATGCTACATATATAAATATCTTCAGATAGACTCCAATCATATCAACAATGTGAAATACACTAACTCAAGGTGATTTCAGTAGTTAATTCAATGTTTAATCTTCCATTGAGAACAGGAATGACACTTACTATGTTTCTTATATTTCCTTAAAAATATTATGAGTAAATTTTTTTTGCTTTTGTTTTGTGGTATTGATAAACATATTTCACATGGCCAGTGTGCAGTATTTTCAGCCATTCCTTTACATGGAAGGAAAATATCCATCCCATTCTCTCTTGTTTCTGTTAATAGATATGGTGTTAAAAGAATTCAAAATATATGAAAAAAATATTCGTGTCATTAAGTCACAGTCTAAAGACTTCCTTTGAAAAATACAATAAAAAGTCAAGTGAAATGAAAAGCCCAAGGCAAGTTGACTTTCTCTTCACATGAACAACNACATGAACAACGAATAAGAATCAAACAGATACATGTGATCTTGGCCATCCCATGACACAAGAGTATGCTGAAAGTATGCCTTTGTTTTTGGCAAAGCTACTGGAAAACTCAGCTGAAGTACATAAGAATTTAAACTGCACAGTTTAACCACAATGGAAATAATACAGCCTAATGTGATTATATTTGACTGGATTTGGTCTCAGGCACACTAAAAAGTATACTACAGTCTAACATACAGCTCTATATATGTAAGGCATTTCTAATGAAAAAATTAATTTTGAGCAAAATGTTGACATGACATACTTTGTAATATTCTGTTTTGTTTTGTTTTTTTTTTAATAAAGGCAACAAAAAGAGGGTCTCTAGTAAATATCAGACTCTGCCTAACCTTATGAGAGAAAGTTTTTTCTTCTTTTAAGGTTATACGAATGTTACTTACACCACCGAAAAAAGGATGCTGAAAATATAAACCAATCTTGAATATCAGGGAGAAGTAAAGTAAATGAGGTCAGAGGAAATATGCACACTGGCAGATGGCAGTTTACCACATCAGAACAGAAAGAGTAGTTGAATTTACAGGTAATATACATAGGCTAAACAATATGATATATTTTTAAAAATCAGAGTATACTAACAAAAGTATGGTAAGTTCTGCTGTAGCCAACTGCAGGAATTCCACAGGTGAAAAAGATGTTTTTATGTCAGGGAAACAAAGGATTGAAGAAAGCAGAGTGTGCGTTTTCTCTGCGTGGATAGACAATATTTAATAACCTTTCAAAAGCCATAACGTTTTGCATATTTTAAAAGTTATGTCAAAAGCCAATGGCCTATAGGTAATTTTTGATAGAAAGAATTGTATAGGCCTCTCTGAATTTAATTCAGGTAGGAAGTAGGGAAAAGACCTTTCATACAGCCCATCTAGCTGAGGAGAAGTCACACAGCTGGGTATGTGACAGCATAGATGATAGCTCCAATACTTCAACAACACTAACTTAAAAAAGTAATCTGACTGTTCTGATGCCAGAGCACCTTTGCAAGACCAACTGAAGTAACTCAGTGGATAAAACAAAATGAAGCATTGCAACAAAACACAGTTATGAGAAAGAACATGCAGGAGACAAAATGTTACAAGTATGACAGACTCATGGACTCATGTAGTACAGGAAAAACAGGAATGCTGTCAACCCATGTATGCAAATAGGCTCCAAATAAATATTCAGGGTATGGTAAAATTAGGAAATTTGTCAGAAGGATCTGTGATCCATTCAGGGGAATGAATTTGGGCTCACTCCAATGGCTTTAGACTGATGGCTGCAATGTAAAAGGGAACAGAGATGTGTAGATATGGTTGAAAGCAGGAATTTTATCTAGACTGATCAGAGGTTTTATTTAATGCAAAGCAGATATTTGATTTCAGAGAGTGATTACAGAAGACAAATGTTGGACTCTATGCATATATGAACATGGGGAAATGCATAAAAAGGATACAAGTTGGATAATATTCAAAATACATACATGCATTGAACAGTATATGATAAGAGCAGTCTGGTGTCCCTCAGGCAAAAAAAAACCACCTATAGGAAGAATATGGGAAATGCCTCATCCACAGTTAACCTCAAGGCAATATCCCTTTAATGCTCATATAGCTATTTTTGCTGGTTCACCAAAACAAGCAAAGAGCACTTACTTCGGAAGTAAAGTATCATGGGATGGAGGTAGGCTTTATGGAATTATTTCATATTCCTTCAGAGTGTATACAACAGTAATAAAAATCCCACTGGTAATTAAAAGTGGAATATATTCTAAATACATATGGGAGTGAGATAGACCACAAGAGAATATGTCTCTCCAAGACTAAAACTGAAAGCACTGAATTCCTCAAATCTTACATGAAAGATATATCTGTGATGGGTTGATCTTGGGCCAGCAGCCAAGCATCCACACTGCCATTCACTCCCCCAGCCCTCTCCAGAGGCACAGCAGAGAGAATACAAAGAAGAAGAAAACTCATGAACTGAAATAAAGGTAGTTTAATAAGCTAACAGAAGAGGGAAAAAACCCAACTAACCCAACCCCAACTAACTAAATGACAACAAAACAAGTGATGCAAAGGCAACCACTCACTATCTCTCACAAGCAGAATGTTGTCCTGTCAGTCTCCAAGAAATGGCTTGCTCTCCCCAGGCCCTCTCTGCTCAGTTTTTTATTGCTGAGCAAAGATGTTACACAGCACAGAATATCCCTTTGGTTAGTTTGGTTCACTGGTCCTGCTTGTGCCTCCTCTCAACTTCTTGCCTACCCTGGGCCTGTTTGCTGTGTAGGAGCAGACCAAGAAAAAGAGAAAGCCTTGATGGTGTGCAAGCCCTGGCCAGCAACAGCCACTATTCTGGTGTGCTATTAATATTGCTTTAGTCTCAAATCAAAACATAGCACCATATGGACTACTATAAAGAAGATAAGCTCCATCTCAGCCAGACCCAGTACAATAGCTGAAGGCATTTTACTTCAAAGAATTCTCAAAATGCACATGCCACTCTTTTGGGAATCGGAATCCTTTGGGATTTCTCCATCTAATGTGTAAAGTGCAAAGCACAGGAATAAAGGTGCTTCAAACTATCAGGGTAGCAACTGAAGTCAGAGGTTTAAATGTTCTATGCTCTTCCATTTATCCTTTAGATTCTAGAACACTGATGATAAGTTGATGCCTAAATGTGAACACTGAAATTTGTTTACTTAACTCACTGAATGTCTAAGCCATGAATGGTTGGAGCTCTGTGATAGATTGGACAAGAGTGGACAGCAAGAACTTGTCAGTTGAAGTAGGGAGGAAGGAAGTGGTGGAGGAAGTGACGAGACACTAAATTAAAGAGAATTAAGAGTTCAAACAAAGTCTGTGGAAGAAGCTTAAACTTTTCTGGACAATTTATTATTATTCACCTGTGACGCTTTAACACAAAGTCTGGGAGAGGAGGTGCCAGCTGCCTTAGAAGATGAATTGCTGCAAGTTAAAGCAGCATATCTGACCAACTAGAAAAATAATGCTTTTCAGGTCATTTTTATGAAAGAGGTAAGAAATCTGGCATAGGTCAAGAAGGGTATTCCCATGAATTTCTGGTACCTCCTCAGTGCAGGTGACCTGTATATTGATTCTTCAATAGAGATTCCAATTATCTTGTTAGTATGCGTTAAAGGCAAATAAATATAGGACAACCCATTAAGACCATGGAAAAAAATGACAGTGAATGAACTCCATTTCTGATACATATGGAGAGCTATGGACTGCTTGGCCTACAACCACTAGTATATTTGAGACAGTTGTACCACAGAATGGTTTGCAGAAAAAGCTTATGTATGCTGCAGTGTGATAAACTTTATCAGGCATATTATTTATTGAAGCTTTATTAAAGCTTCATATTTTAAAGCTTTTATATTTCTTGAGATAGCCTCTGACATCCTATTCCACAGTTACTTTATGAACCATTAGTTATGTATCTGAGATGCAAAAAAATTCTATGATCAAAAATACAGTATTTTGTACCATGTACTTTGCCAAAATCTCATCAATGTGAGTTTCTATATGGCGCTGACACAAGTATATCTATATGACATGATAGCACAGGCATGATGATTATGCACTGTGTTATCATTTATGATGAAAAAGGAGAGTTAGTTGACAACATTAGAATTGGGTAATATAGAAGTATCCTATTAGCAATACAGAAGGAAATGTAGTATCTTCAAAATTAAGTCATGTAACACCAGGATTAAACTTTGTACTAGCTGCTGATGCTAACTGAATTCCCAAGATACAACAGATTATAGAAACATATTTCTAGGAGCTTTGCCTTATCTTTGGTAATCACCATGAATACCACTAATCTTAGGAGAAGATGAACTGCATAGCTTTTAATTAGAAGAATTTCATATCTCCACTCAATTCTTATAAAGCCAACAATCCACAGCAAAACACAATGTACAGCTAACTAACCCAGTGCCTCCCTTTTTAGATTACAAACCTTAATTTATCTGTTCCGGTTTTGTACCTCGAGATTCGAGCCATCGACAGAGGAACTGATAAGGAGTCTAGCCAGCGCTTCTCGTATTTTGGTTCATTAGCTATGGGTGAAGAAGGTGATGATGGAGCCTGTACAGAATAAATGAGAAACAGTAGGAGAGCTCATAAGACAACATAGTGAAAAACCCATGAATATGCATCTCTGGCTCTGTTTGTCTCAGAAGTGAATAATCAGCACAATAAAAGTATTCAATAAACTCAGGATGGGGTAGAGAAATGAAAACCCGTATGCTACCCATCTTGATATTTTGCTCTTGATGTAACTTCAGTATTACTTTAGTATTAAACGTAGCTAAATTTTTGTTAATATTAATAACTGATGCTAGAAAGGAGAGTTTTCAGTCACAAATGCCATGATTTTTTTCTAAATGAAACATAATTTACACTTGTAGTTTAAATTAATATGTTCTGTATAACTCTTCTGCATGCTTCTATCATCAGATAAAAGGACATAAATAATATCCTCATTAAATACTACACTAGAAAATTTATTTGTGCATTGTGACTTTTAGCTATTATATCATTTAAGAGTAGATTTAAAATTCTAATTCCTGTGTTATCATACTGTAGATGGATGACTTTTGAAATTTTATCTTTGAAGTCTTTCTTCAAATGCCTCTACTAGAAAGGCACGAGTTAAGCATTTCACTCTTTTATAAGGATACCAGTAAAATTTACACAAAGGTGGCTGAGAAAGATTTACAGATATACATATTTAGGTCAAAGTTAGGTGTTTGTGCTGTTTCTGCACCAAAATGTTTTATCCCGCACTGTGCGGAGAACTTTCCAGTAGAGAACAGAGTTGAAAGTTAGTTATTTTTATATGAGCTGTAAATAAGCACTGAGTAGTATTTATGAAAGCAAAGAAACCACAGATAGACCCAAATTCAGTTCTGTTTTGCCCAGGTGTTCAAAAGCCATAAAACTTACACAAAATAAAAAGCATTCTGGGAATTTTTTTTTTCTTGCTCATAAGGATTTAGGATTATTTTTTTCCCCCTAAAGCTCCTTCTTACAGTCAACAAGGGCTGATCTTTCTATTTACTTCTTAAATAAATCAAAATAGTGAGTTTCACATTCTAGCAGGATGACTGAGACTTACTGACTGAAGTACAATTTCCCAGTAAAAGAAAAATTTGTAATGAAATTGCTCGAGTTGGTAACACTAAGGAATGTTTTAGACAGCAATCTTTTTGGGGACAGGAATTTCATTTAGAGCATTTACTATCCCTAGAACCATACAGCTCTCATTTGACTGAGATCTCCGGGTGTTTTTGCAGTATGAGTATTTCATAATCAAGTCCACAGACTAATTTTGTTTTATAAAATTATACAAATGTGTGTAGATAAAAAGAAGAAAATGAGGAGGAAGCAAGTGAAAAAAAACAAGAGAAAGCTTCTTCTGTGGAAGAAGCTCATTATACTGAATAAGAGATAAATGAACTGCTAGAAATATAGTAAATAAAGGTGTAGCAATGCACATGAAGAAAAACCATATTAAATTTTCCCAGGCTGTAATGGGATATAAACAGGTGATTACCATTCAAAATGTAGATCTTGAAATTTAGATGTTGAACAGAATTATTTTTTAACAATTAGGTTAAAAAAGATTCATTGTTCTGGAAAAGAAACTGCTGAGAGAATTGTATGACCGAGATATGTAAAAAAATAAATAACAGAGAAAGGCGTTAAGAAACAGTGGTTCACTTGGCATTTTCACATAAGAAGCAGGGATATTGATTTGAAGTAAAAGACAGTAGGATAAAAATAGAGAATGAATGTGTTAGTCTATATAACAAACTGGTCCAGGAAGCATCTATGTCAGAAGTCACCAGAGGTGCCGGAAATATTCCCTAGAAATAACTGTATATATTTCCTCTGTTCTTGCATTCTCTGGTTCAGGAAGCGTGTATGTCAGAAGTCACTGGAAGTGCAGGAAATATTCCCTAGAAATATCTGTACATATTTCCTCTGTTCTTGCATTCTCTTGAGGGCATCTTCTGGGAACAAACCTTTTGGCTGGATGGTTCTTTGGTCTGACCCAGTGTAGTGAGCTGGCTGACCTTCAAGGCCTTTCTCCACTAAACAGCTGCTGCTGCTCATCTTGAAAAGTCGTTATATCATTCCTCCAAAGTACTAAAATAGAGATCATCTCTGTAATCACAGCTTTTATGCTCTCAGTCATTTTATACCTTCAGTTTTCTGCTGAGGTCACCAACAATGTTGCCAATTAATGCCAATTTGCTTGTAACACCTGCCTATTAAGAAATGGATTGAACACAAAAATCTCATTTTTGACAGAACGGTGAACAAGAATCAAGTTTTAATGACACGTAATCACTACCTACCCAGGACAGCTGTGTACTGTTGATATGGAGGAGGGTCTGACTCTGTATCCCATTAACAATCACTGACCTATGAATGACACTGTAGGCAAGTGCTTTAGCGCTTTCTTAAACAACTATATAATAACTCATTATGGTGCAACCAAAAAGTCTTCCAAGAGGCAGGATAAGTCCAGAAAGTCCACCACTAATGAGGAGATGTAATCAGACATATCTCTATAATTATGTTTCCACTAAGAGCGTAGGAAGGAAGGGAAAAAAATCCCAGCTGGCTGGGACTGTCAATTTTTTCATCTTTTTGTGACATATAATTTGCAGAGTTTGGGACACTCAGGTTTTTTACCTTACTTTCTTTTAAACTGTCATTGATTTTAAATCTCTGCAAGAAAAATATCATGTTATCAGAAGAAGGTCTTTCTGAACCCTCTCTAGTAATTTAATTTCCAGTTGCTGCTACAGCCCTACCTTGAAAGCAGCCACAGTGTTATTTTAAGTTGATACAGCTTTTTCATTAAACATGGGCTTCAGGAAGGCTGAAGCTGGGTTAATTTACCTAGAATGAGAAATACTCAGGGTCACATTACTCAGCAAGATTAAAGTTGGTTTTAAATGTATTTTTAATCTCATATTACAGTGTCTGCTTTGCAGAAAGGCAAATGATGCCCCCATCTTTGGAAGTATCCAAGGTCAGGCTGAATGGAGCTTTGACCAGCAACCATCCTGAGTGCTACCATGTGGCATGTGCAGGACAACCAGCTGATCAGGTACAGCAAGCATGAGTTTAGGAAAGGCAGGTCCTGCTTGACCAGGCTGATCTTCTATTACAAGACCTAGTGGATGAGGGAAAGGCTGTGCATGTTATCTACCTGTACTTCAGTAAAACTTTTGTTGCTGTCTCCCACAGCATTCTCTTGGAACAGCTGGCAGCTCATGGCTTGGACAGATGCACCCATCACTGGGTAAAATCTGGCTGGATGGCTGGGCCCAGATAGTGCTGGTGAATGTAATCACATCCAGCCGGGAGCCGGTCACAAGTTGTGATCCCCAGGGCTTGGTATTTGGGCCAGTCCTGTTTAACAACTTTATCAGTGATCTGGAGGAGGGGATCAAGTGTACCTCCAGCCAGTTTGCAGAGGACACCAAGCAGGGTGGGAGGGCTGGTCTGCTGGAGGGTAGGAGGATCTACAGAGGAATCTACAGAAGGATCTGGATAGACTCTATCCATTGTATGAGGTTCAATGAGGCCAAGTGTCAGGTCCTCCACATGGGTCATGATGACCCCCTGAAGTCCTACAGGCTGGGGGTAGAGTCCCTGGAAAGGTGGAAAAGGAGCAGGGTGTGCTGGTTGACAGCTGAACATGAGCCACGGTGAGCCCGGGTGACCGAGAAGGCCAATGGCTGGAGAAAAGGCAGATCTGGGTGGTCCTTGTTGCCCTCTACAACTACCTGAAAGGAGGTTGTAGCCAAGTAGGGATTGGTCTCTTCTCTCAAATAACAAGTGATAGAACAAGAGGAAATGGCCTCAGTTGAACCAGGAGAGGTTTTGGTTGGATATCAGGGAAAACTTCTTCACAGAAAGGTTGTCAAGCATTGGAACAGGCTTCCCAGGGAAATGTCACTGTCCTTGGAGATATTTAAAAGATATGTAAACAGAACACCTAGAGATGTGGTTTGGTGCTGGACTCGGTTATTCTTGGTTAAGCTCAGGTTGGACTTGATGATCTTAGAGGTCTTTTGTAACCTAAATGTGTCTATGATTGTACCATTTTATGCAATAAGAATCAAGTGTGATATCCGTTAGGAAAAAATATAACCTTTTACTGATAATTTGGAATTTATCCATTTTCTGCTTTAGAGGATTTATTATTTCAAAGTGCATCATTAGAACCTTGATCCTGTTCCATAAACATTTATTTCTACAAAGCACATGTAAGAAGTATGACTAATCTTTATTACTGTCTTTGTCAACACTGGTTCAAAAAGAGATTATAATGATGATGCTCTTATTCATTTCTCAAAGTTTCCATTTTAGTGAGCATTGCTGAGAATTTCTGAAAAGAATATAAAATATTTCTCTGTAAAATATGTATATGAAAACGGTAGCAACATTAATATATTTGATATTTAGATATTGATATATTTTCCTTCTAAAAACAACTCTTAAATTATAGAAACATAAAACCATAGAGTATCTCAAGTTGACAGGGTCCATAAGGATCACTGAGTCCAAATCCCTGCTCCTACAGGACTACCTAAAATTAAATCATATGACTAACGTGTCTTCCAGACATGCCTTAAACTCTTAAATGCTGAAATATCTTGGCATAGCTTCATTGCCTTAAACTATAACTGAAAATATTGGCCATTAAGTTTCAGTGGATTTCATGACAATCTCTTACATTAGAAAATACTAGCTTTCTTGCATCTTTTTGATGCCAACTGGAATGTGTTTTGTCAAAGCTCTATTACTAAAAATGTTTCAGCATACTCAAAAAAAAAAAAAAAGCCTTCAATACAACATGCTTTTCAAATAGACAGATTTGTCTTACACTTATTCGGAAAAAAGATAATTAGACTTACATAATTTCTTGCAACAACACCCAGCAACATTCAACTTAGAGTGAATTGGATGAGCTCTCTCTACAGTTGTTAGACTGATCTGTCATTGAAATGAATATATATATACATATATAGGTAGTTTGATTTTCTGTATATCAATGAACTGATCTGACCTATGTATGGCTGAGAGTTTGCTAATACTAATTACAAGGACAGACAGAAAGCAGGGGTTTATGTTGATTGGAGAAGCAAACATGACTGCTCCATTTAGCAGTAAGAGTCTCACATTAGCTTACTTTAATAATTGAACAACACAAATACCAAATGTATAGCCAGGAGTAGAGACATGAGTGAAACTCTTGTGTTGCCTAGACAACAAAACAAATTATGGTGATACGTACCGTAGATAGGAGTCAGAGCTTTCAGCTCATCTCAGAATTCAGAGGGATTTAATATAGTAATATCAAAATACCTGTGCATTCCTTTGATGCAGCATGAATTCAGAAGAGGGTCTATATTTATTTATTTTTAATGGAATACTTAGCTGCAGGTGCACAATTCTGTGACAGTTTTAAGAAGACAGTAATTATCTGCTAAAGTATGCATCACCAAATCATTTAATAGATAAAGGCTTCTATAGAGGAAACATGCTCTTTCAGATGAAGTAACAATTTGGAATTGTAATATGATGTCTTCAAAATTCACTGAAAGCAGCACCTTTTAATTACACAGCTCTATCTACAACATTTTAATTGACAGATATTTAATTAAATGGGAGGAAGGTGAAAAAGCATGTGAAAAACTCCTCCTTTCCTGTCAGAGAAAAGAAATACTTTTAATTCTAATGCTGCATCAGATACATGCTTTTGAAATATGATTGCTTTTTAAGACAGTTAATTCTTTTTAATTAATATATGAGTTTACAGACACTGAGCACCTATATATGATGCTACATGGAGCCTGTATAGCAGTACATGTTAGGGACTTACAGTGCCTTATTCACTACAATAGCTACGCATTTAAATCAATTGGATTACTATTCTACCAGTGAGGAACAAATTAAAACCCTTTCAATTATATAAATTTCTCTAGAGGTGATTTACAATGGAAATATTAATGAATATTTCATTACATCTGTGCTGCTAGGTGCTAATACATTATTATTTTTTTAATGAAACGATGGCGTAGAAGCCTGAGCAAGATATTTTTAGAGAATACATATGGACTATTTGTCAGAATATTGCACCTTTTTCTTTAGTTTGTTTCCCTTGAGCTAGTATGTAATTGGTTTCTGAGTAACCTCAACAACCTTGCCTGGAACACCTTTCCAGATATATTCTTCCTTTGGGGGTAGGGGGCAGGGACCAGAGTAGTTTATATTAAATCTCAGCACAAAACCTAGAAAGTAATTATGACTACTCAAAACCTGCAATAGCAGTCAGAAATCAAAACCCAACATTTAATGTATATAAGGAAAAGATACAATGTTGAGATAGTTACAGTTTTACACTATAAATGGAAGTGTACCCAAACTTCAGCTGTTAGACACAGCTTTCGGCAGCCTTTTATATCCACAAATGGGGCATGCTGTCCTTGCTTAGAAAAATTAGCTCAAGGTTAGGGAAACTCTTTGAATTTCACACAGTCTGCACACCCCTCAGGATAAATCTGAGCCTTGATTCTTGTTTCTCTCTCTGAGATCAGTGTCAATTTGTTGCCGGAGCTTGTGGAAAGACACTGGATGCAACTTAGCAGGAGAACTTGTTACCTCAATTCTATTATCAGTTTTCTCTATAAGCCACATACACATGTACCTGAACTGCCAGGGTTCATCTATGCTAATATCAAATTTAGAAACATTTTTCTTTCTGCTGCTGCTGAAAACTCAAAATGAGCAAATTCATAAGAACTGTAAAAAACAATGTATTCACATGCAAGGACTGTGTATGGGGAAAATATGTATAAATAAGAACTAAAACCAGATACCTAAAAATCTGCGGAATTTCTGTGCAGAAGAAATTATCAACCTGATCAATCAAATGTTAAATACTGGAAGAAATAACTCTGCTGAAAGGATTAGCAGTGACTGTGGGCATTAATAAAAGTAAAGGATAAGAATTTTAAAGATATTTTTATTCACTTCATTAATGTCACAGTGAAAGTCCAATCAACTCTAATCACAATTAGAAAAACACAGCACTTCTGTACAGCTAAATCTAAAAAACCATTTCAATCCAAAAGATTTTCCTTACAATTCTCTTGAGAATTAGGAAGGTGTTATTTAAAAGTTTTCTTTCAGCTTCTATTGCTATGATTTCTGAGAGAAATCAGAAACAGAAAATCTGGATTATTTTTCATTGAGATGGAAAAGGGATAGTTACTTCATATTTTATTAATTGAGGAAAACTTATTTGCAGTGTGTTTATCTCATTTAATAAAGGTCTTCGGCACAGCAGCAGTCCAAACTATTTAAGTGCACCTGGCTGTGTTCATCTGTTTTATCTTTCTCTTCAGCAAAAAAATGGAAGACATGATAACGATTACTTTCATGAGAGTAACCACTGTGTACCTCTAAGTGAGATATTTTTTGTATTTATTACATTAATCATTTTATGAACTTACATTGCCAAATGATACACAGTGATCTGGAAATCAATTCAAACTTACCTTGCTTTCATACTAAATGAGAAAATAATGGATTTTGAGATCAAGACTTGGCAGAGCCAACCGGTATCACACATGAAATCATTCTAATAGAAAAGATATTGAACTGAAATCCTGAAGTTTCTCTTCTTAAAGCAAGCTACAGGATCTCAAAAACTAAAGAAAAAATAAGCTTTAAGAATGGTGTATTTATACTAAAATGGAAGACACTCAGGAATATTCAAAAAAGCAAAAGTATTGAAGCTTTCATATGTAGGACATCCATTCAATCTCAATCAATGTTCTGGTCATATATTCCCCTAAAGCATCCATCAGAAGTGATTTTACTCTCACAAGAAGGGTGTCCACCTTCCTGTCTTGAACCCTCTTCTCTTTTTGCCATTTAGTGCTTGGGATTGAGTTGTAACATTCTCTCATTCTGGAACTAGGACTACCATAGACATTAAAGATGTAGTATTCTACTAGTCCCATCAAGAGCTGAGCATTTGTATTTTTTTCTTTTTTAAAAACTTGATGATGAAGTAGGCAATGTCTTTTTTAAAACAAAACTGTCAAATTTAGCAGATAAAAAGATGGCATCAAAGAAAAAGTATTTTAAAGCAATTTAGAGAAATCTTAGCGCCTGTTTAGCTTCATCTAACTAACTAACCTTACATACACTATCAAAATTAGAGTTCTCAAATTACACGAACACAGAGAAAATAACAATTTACTCTGGTCTCGCTTCACTTGTTAGAACACCAGTTTTAGACAATTTAGACAATTCCAGGAAGCTGGATTCTCAAACCTAGTATATTCTGCCTTTGCTTTGTAACTCATATTATCCCATGTTGTCTTAAATAGTAAATTTTTTTTTATTTACAGTATTTTTTTCCACCACTAATCCCTCCAGAGAGCTGGCCTGGATGTCTAGGATATTGGGACATCTGGTAGGATATCTCTATAGCACTTTCTTCATTGTTTTAGAGTTAGAACTCTCCAGGTAAACAACCTGTGCTCACTAGCCTAGAGACCACCTCCTTTGTAAACTTTGTAAACTTCCTCTGGAAGTTTTACATTGTGTTCAATAAACCACTTATAAGGTACAGATGAATGTGACTGCCACTGTCAATCACTGTAGCATTTGTCACAGTAGTGCCCAAGCACAAAATAATCAGGTGTGAAGAGAGCACTTCAGCTCATTTCTCTGGCTTTCAGAGAATCCCATTAAAGTGCCGTGCTGCAAACTGCTCTGATATTATAAAAGATGTATATAAATCCTGAAGATGGTATCATATCACATACAGCAGATGCTTCACAGCAGAGGTGACAGAATAGGTCTAACACAGGAAAAACAGCACCAGAACTGAAAATGATACAATCATCTTAGGCAAAGAGCTTGCTGCTAAGATGGCTGAACTACTGCCTCTATGATACAAGCCAGCTGTGGTGCCGCAGTATTGTTTTCCAGAAGACATCCAAAATGACAGCTTGGTAAAACTGGAGTAACAGTAATTCCTTAGCTCTCATTCCTGTAGTTTCCTTTACATAGTGTGCTTTCTGTAGTAGAATTTCCACTTATAAATATAAGTGCATTGTCTATTATGGCATGGACCTGAGTGTGGTTAGGAAGGTACATAAAACTGCAACACAAACTTGCAAGATGCAGTGTTCAAAGTGAGCCAGATCTCCCCTACCAGGGTGATGTAAAAACAGGATTCAAATATCACTAGCCTTATTAGGCAATAGCATTAC
>WEZZ01034463.1:5439-21379 GCA_013400585.1 Chloropsis cyanopogon
AAGGCATTTATTTAGCAAAATTTAAAAGGCAGAAATCAAACAATGTTATGAATTCATGTCATGCTGCACTAACCAAGTAGTTACTGGGAGCTTTTCGGGCCTGGGCCCTAAATTTTATCGAATTGAGGAAGACTTCCATCAAGAGCAGCTGTTATTAAATCACCCCATTAATGGTGGTGTGGAATCCCATGTGTTAGCTATGTTTTGTGATCATATAGGGTTTGGTTTGCTTTTTCAGTTATTTTGTCCTTTTCTCATGGGTCTGCTTTTATTATGTAAACAAAAACGATACTGCCCTACTAGTGAGAGATTTTTCCCTGAAATAAAATGCAATGGGGAGGCCACCCTTTCTGCAGCACTGCCTTCAGAATGATGAAGTGTTGTTCTGTCTCTCAGGTGCTCTTCAGATACCCTGGCTTCTCACACTGGCTTGACAGTTACGTCTCTTCTCTTTATTAATCACTATGAACACAAGCAAGTGCTCTGGACTAAGTTAATGTCAGAATAAAGTAAATTGAATCTGGCTTTCACTTCAGTTTTGTGTGTGAATTGAAAGTCCCCTGTGAAAGGAATTGAGGCTAAAAACAGTCATGTGCTCTGAGCTCTCAGGGACCAGGCAATCAGTGCACCCTGCCTTTTTGCCTTCTGTTAAAATATATCAGTAACTTCATTCAGAGTATAGGCATCTTCCTTACCTTTTAAAACATAATGTTTTGCTTTGGTTTTGTTCAGAATTTTTCTGAAGTTAAAGAAAAAGATTGTTGAAGTTTTGGCAAAATGCAGAAGTACTTTCAGTTCATTGCAGTATTAATAAAGGGAAAGAAAAATCGGTTTTAGAGATTTCAAAGCTGGATGACGAGATGATTCTTGTTCAGATACAGCTTCTTGCTGCAGCAAATAGGAGCCTTTTAGAAACAACTCTGTCAAAGTGACTCAAGCCAAGCAGCTAGTAGCCCATCTTTAAGGAAGATGAAACTCTAGACATTAAAAAAAACAACAAAAAACCCATAAAACACCCCTCAAGATTACAAGAAAGAGATACTTGAATCCATCCACAGTTTCTATTCCTTGCTGAATTATCCTTGAGGTTGCCCTATTTTGACTTCTGGATGGAGATTAGAGTGCAATAGTAATTTCATTATGTCCACCTACAAATGAATGTGTTTATCTAAGAGCCCCAAGTAGACAAAATTCCATCTGATGTCCCTCTCCTAAGTGAAGTACAGAAAATTAATATCTTACAAAGGCTGTTCATGGGCCTCTCCTTTTTATTTGTTGGTTATTTTGTTTTCCTCCCTGTTATGCCTTTATTTCTTTTTGAAGAAATTCTTTTTTCTTTATGTAATTGTGACTTCTTGATTATTCAAAAAATGCTTCCCAAACCCTTCCAATTATCTGTCATGTGTTTCTGTCTACATTTGCATTCTCCATTTTCTCTAGCTTTAGGAGATCGACCTATCTGAATGTCTGTATGGATGCGTAGGGTTCCCTGCTTGAGACTCTCCTCATTAAGTCATGACTGTGTTACTTTGTTTTAAATAATACGCTAAACTCACAAACTTTTTATTTAACTCTATTTATATTCTTGTAGTTCTTTTCTATTACAAGTGTAAATATCCAGCTTTGTCATGTATGTCCATCTTGAAGAAGTAATTTAATTTCTTTGCAGTTTCATTGGCCAGCAGGAATAAATGTTCCACATTTTTCCTCTTCTTACTGGCTTTGGCCAGTTTTAACTGTTTAGCTTGCACTTTATTCCAAAGTGTGTTTATTCCTCTGTGTTCATTCACATGGTCATGGCATGTCCCACTGAGGTTTGTTAATACTCTCTGTAATATGCCTGTATCCCAGGGTCTTAAAGGGCTTTGCACTTTGGGTGGTTGATTTTATGCTATGATTTAGAGTGGGAAAATAGAGGTATGGAGAAGCTGACTAGTCCTGCTTTGGTGAATGAACTGATGGTGCTCTTCTGCATGTCCTGGCAGAAATTCTGTGGCATGGTCACTTCCTAGTTTTAGGCAAAGACCAGATTAATCTTATTTTCCTTTTTGCCTATATAGATCATATGAGAGGCTTCTTTCCCTGCAAGGCTCTGAAGGCAAAAGCCTTGGTTTTGACATACTCAACTCAGAAAGTCTTCCTTTCGGTTTTTTTTTATATCTTAGAAGAAAACTTACTTCCACCAATAGGATTGCAGCAATATAATGCCTTTGTGTTCTTGTATTGGATCCCATCCTTGTCTTAAAAGGTTCCGTTGAGCAGAAGCTAATTAAATCTACACACATTTAGCATGACATTAATTTTTTTTTTCCTTATCTGCAGCAGCTGTTTATGAAACATGATTACTGTCCCAGTAATTAGTATTTCTCAGGACTGTGAGAAAAAAAAATCACAGCAGCGTCTGATGTGTTTTTCTTTCTGCAGTTTCAATTGTATTGAGCTGGAGTGAGTGCTTGGCACATCCAAATCTTCAGACCTGCATGGAGCTGTGCTTAGTGACACAGAGCAGGCTGTGGCTGCTCACTTTGGATACTGCTGCATGGCAAAGGGTGTGCCTCACTATGCTGGAGGGAAAGAGGGAGTGCTTGTCTTCTCAGTTTTCCTGCTAAATCCAGCACACAGTGCTTGTCGTGTGATACGCATATCCCAAGAACTGTTGGATTGTCCTGGTGTTTAGCAGTCATCAATAAAGTTTCTTTTTGGGAACCCATATGCACTTCTGGCATTCATAATATGCTGCATCAAGAAATTCCACCATTTATTTACAAGTTGTGTGAAGAACTGCTTTCCTCAGTTTGCTGTGGATTTTCCTGTGATTTAATGCCTGCTACTTCTGGTATTTACACCATACAGTTGTTCCCTATTCCTGGACTGAATTAATTCATACACCTCAGTCATACTTTCATATCTCTTTTTTTTGTTTGTTTTTTGGCCCTGAAGGGTTCTACTCTTATTTTTCTTAGAACATAACTTGTTACATTCCTCTGTGCATTTATACCGGGGAAAATTAGTGCCCCAATAGTTCTTGTTTCTTTTATTGTCCTTTCAGAGAGAAGACCACAACTTATAATGAAATACTGTTTCATTAATTGCAGCTGGTATCATACTCTGCTGGAAATAACCATCCTTGCTACTGAGGATACACAGAATAATAACGGTGAAATCTCACCCTGGCTTCTCCAGCTTCTTCCTCAGGTTCATTTTTGCGTTGCTGTTATATCAGTGTGCCACAAAATGTCACACCGATGTGTCAGCCTGACTTTTCAGGTGCTTGTAGGAAGGGGTCTTGTGTGTGAGATGTCAGTGGCTCTAAAGTCACCTGGCTGCCTGTACAGCCTGTGAGTGGTGAGGGAGTGCAGGGCTCTGGCATTCTGGGCAGCTCACAGGCTGCTCTGTCAGAGACAAGGTTCTGCAAATGCTTTGGCACTCCCTGAGCTGGAGTTTAAGGCAGATTTTGTTGTTTTTGTCACCACAGCAAGCCATAAAAATGGCAGTTGTGAAATAAAAGGAATTGCATTAATTTCAGTCAGCAGCTGCTGAGGATACTGGGAAAGCATATTTTGTTTTGGGAACATCATGTTTGGATTTCCAAAACAAAATTTTGCAGGATTTCTGTTCCATAAAAATTTCAAGTGTTGGCTTACCTCCTGATTCAAATCTGGGCTTTTTCTTGAAAGCACAAAAAAACCATGTAATAAAAATTCAGATTTTCAGACAGCCCTACTTAGGCTTCAGTATTTCTTTTTTTTTCTACATGTTATTAGTAAGAAACTTCATTGCATCTACGCTTTTTGCATTTGTATTTCTCTCATCACTGCAATGATTGTTAGTGTCCCAGTGTGCTGCTTAAATTTTCTTTTGCCTAATTTCATTTCATTACTTCATTGCACAGCATTCAATAACCTAAGTGCTTTTTTGTTTACACCCTTGACATTCTCAAATGATGATGCTTGTCAGCCATTCTGTAGCTAAGCTATACCTATTTGTCTCATAGGCTTCTGATTACAGCGTAAATATGCAGCTATGGAAAATACACATTCTCTAATGTATATTAGTAGAAGCAGATGGTGCGATCTGTTCATTGATGGAATTTAGTTTCTAAAACTGATTTAATCTGGTTTGCAGCAAATACCATTCCAGTACCGTCTGTCATGGAACATGTACAAAGGGAGATGTCCCATTTCAGGTGGTTTGTATTTCATTGCAATAAAGTGTTTACTTCATGTGTTACCTGGGGTATGGCATAACAGAACACCTCTTGTAAAGGCACGTTGTTTCAGTGCACAATACTACGTCGGTCGTTATTTGGTATTTTTATATGCTACTATTTTTTATTGGCCCTTTTGTATTACAAAGCAGTGTGCTGCTGGCCCCCTTTGTAAACCTAGTTTTCATGCAGCCATTAACAGAATTTGCACTTGAGAAGAAACTATGAACAGTTATTTTCTTCATTTATCAAGTGGAGAGGAATTTTAATTATAACAGCATTTTGCGTAATTTGGCGTTTTTCCCATTGTGAAAAAGAAGTTTCCTTATTTCTTCAGAATGGAGGATTTTCCAAAATTATGAAGGCCAGATAAACTGTTTGTGTTCTGCTTCTGCTAAGCCAAATGTAGGAGAGAATACAGTGCATAATACCTGTCTTCTTTACCTCAGAGATCCTGTAGTCTCTAAAGCAGGAGGTACTTGGCCTGAAGTGCTGAATTGTCATAGAAGTCTTGAGGCTCTGTATAGCTGGAGAAACAGGCTTGCAGAGGCAGTTTTCTTTTCCCCGCTTAGCACAAAATGTTTGCAGCTCTAGCAATAAAGAAAGTGGTAGGTAATTTATGGTTCATTTCCTGCTGCAGTGAAGGATGTCTGAATCCTCCAAAGTCTTGTGGATTTATTAAATTAAAGGATGTGGTGGAGTAGAGCAAGTAGTCCAAAAAGTATTGCAGAAATAGCATGATATAAAAGCATCTGTTTAGAAAAAAAACTTGTTGGGCTTCTTACCTTTCTGAGTAATTGCTTGACTGTTTTCTACATTTTAAAAATTAAATATTTGCTACAGCTGTTTTTTGGGGGGGATTTTTAAGTGAATCTGTTTTCCATTTCTTTTCTCTAGAATATCTTCATCTTCTCGAGACTTAGAGCTAGAATTTAAAAATTGATCTCCCATGGAATTTAAACCAGCTCCAAAGAGCTTTCACAGCTTTCACAAAAGATGTTTTGTTTCTCTTTTCCCCTAGAGATGCTCATAACTTTGTTTTTGTCCAAAGCCAATAAATAATAACAACAAAAATTAATATGTGTCTTTCAAGATGATTATGTAAACCAAAAGCAACTTAATAGAAGACATGTCAGTAGAAAAAAGAACACTTCTTTTTCATCTAATCAAAGAATGGCTTGAGTTGGAAGGGACCTTAAGGATCACGTGGTTCCAAACCTCTGCCATAAGCAGGGACATGTTCCACTAGAAGATGTAGTAAAATATTAAGTATATGTGATATCCCATGATTGTTCCTTGAAGTATACTGTGTATACCACTGGAGCAATAGCAGATATCCAGCAGTTCACATCATTCTGAGCTGACCCATATTGACCTATATTGTGTGTTCTCTGCCAACAGCAGTGTGTATTGTTAAGTCCAGAGAACTTCTCCCATTGATGGTAAGTGTTTTTAAAACATTTACAGCCCTAAAGATCTCTAATACTGAGGTAACTTTTCATAAAACTACAAATTTTTTAGCATTTTAAAGTGTGGTGGGTTAACCTTGGCTGGCTGCCAGATGCCCACCCAGCTGCTCCCTCACACTCCCTCCTGATCAGGGCAGTGGAAAAAATAGTGAAAAAAATATCATGGGTCAAGTTAAAGGCAGTTTAATGAAAGAAAACAAAGGTTGTGTGTGGAAGCAAAACAAAAATATAGATTTAATCTCTACTTCCCATCAGCAGGTGATGTCCAGCCACTTTATGGGAAGCTGGGCCCCAATACACATAGCAGCTGCTTCAGAAGAGAGCGCCTTCGCAAGGAATGGCATCCTCCTCCTTTCTCTTAACATTTATTGCTGAGAATGACACCAAATGGTGCAGGGTGTCCCTTTGGTCAGCTGGGGTCAGCTGTCCTGGCTGCATCCCCTCCTCCTGGCCCCTGGGAGTGTTGGTGCTGTGTGGGTGCTGCTCAGGCACGTCAGGGGCTGCTGTGGGGGAGGCTCAGCCCATCCCTGTCAGATTCAATGCACTGGTACACGCTGTTCTACACTGCCATTTGAGAAACATATGCATACTGAATTAAAAACTATAGAAGTTTTTGGAAAACTGATACTTTTCTCAGTAATAATGGTTTCAGAGTTTATTAATACAGTAATAATGGTTTCACATTATATTTCATGTTTGGATTACTGAGTAACAAGTTCAGATCATGACAAACCAGTGAAATTTATGTGGAGCATTTCCTCTCGTATGTATGCATTTTTTTAAATTGCAACCTTAATTTTAATTAAGGAACACCATGCAAATCAAGCTTTAAGATAAAATGGTACTGAAATTTCTTTCATAACTTTTTTCTTTTTCCCTGTGGAAGACATACTCAACCAAATTATACATGAATGGAGTCTGCTTTCACACAGATCTTATGGAAAACCCAATTATCCAGCTTCCTGTTGGGGAAGCTAGACAATGTTTGTGCTTCAGCCACTAACTGTTTTTTGGAATTTGTCATGCCAGACAAATCTATAATCAAATCTTTGGGCTTTTTGATTTAATAACAGAATAGGTATGGCTTCACAAAGTCTGGGTGAGTTTCTTTGTGCTCACAAATAAGGTGCCCTCTTCTGAAAATCTCTAATTAAGAGAATGCTAATGTAGCAGACCTCAAAGTGCATGGTGCTAAGTTTATTTCTTAGCAAGTAAGCTCTCTAGGGAGTGTTCCAAAGATGATGTTCTGAGCTATTACTCTTATGTTGGTTTCTTCTTCGAAACAAAGGCAGAGCTTTGAGTGGGTTAATTCCAAATCGTAAATGAAGTCTTAATGCTTTCTGGACTCAGTTGCCTTAAAACCTAGCTATGTCCTTGTTGCGCCTTGTGGTTACCAGTGTGCTTTTTAAAGAGGTATTTTGAAATAACTTCGAGAATTGTTGGTTTAAAGCTATAGCAGAGCTTGAAGCTGAGTCTTGAGCCAGTCTCCTGATCCTGAAGGTATTTTCACTTTACTGAGAGCTTTTATCAGGGCTAATGGTAATATAGCTGTGGCTTTGATAAGCACCAGCCTGAAGATGATGCACAGAAGCCAAGTTAAGACTTTTGAAGAAAATAACATCCAGCTTTGCCCTGTGCAGTAGCATTTCAAAGACCAGACCTTGAGGAGGGTGACTCAACCAAATTGAATGATGCAGGGCGGCTGTAAAACCTTCCTTCACAACCTGGTGAGCAGGAGTGGAGTCCTGTGGCAGGTGACCCTTTTAGTGGCCCTTCTTCCCCATTGCCATCACCTCCCAGCTGCAGAGCAGCCCTGCAGCTCCCAGCCCTGCTCCTGCTTGCTGGGCTCCCTCTGCACGGCTGGTTTCTGCCTCTGGCTTTACTGCACCTCCGTATGCTCTTGCTCTGCTTGTGGGAGCATAGTTCCCACTTGAACAGGTGAGGGATGTCCAGCAGTGATTTTCCAGTGGAGGTGGGCAGGTATGTAATATACTGGGAGAGGGAGATGGGGGAGCACTTGTTTTATAAAATAGGAGGAGGTAAAATGTAATTAAGCTACTTGAGCAAATGCAGCAGAGCAGTAGTTCTGTACAATTAGCAAAGGAAATACAATTGGCTGAAAGAATGATGATCGAAGTTTAAGAAAAATTCTCCAGTTTTCTGGTTTAACTGATATATCTTTCAGTCTGTCCTGTGTTGCCTCTTTTTTTCCTGTGGCTTGCCAGAGAAACTGGTAAATTTTCCACGTGGGGGATGAGCAAGACTGCTTTTTTGCATGGACTGATGAGAAAGACAGGTTTCTTTCCTGTATTTGCTTTGGTTTTTGTAGCATAGGGTTTCTAGGGTTGCTGAACCTACCCAGCTATTCTTTTTAACTTAATGCTGATTTTGTTTGGATTAGGCATGATTTCAGAGTTCAGTTAAAACTAATTTCATTCTCTTTGCTTGCAGGAGAGAGTTGAGTGGGTTAATTCAGCAGTTCTGTGTGAGCTAATTCTGCAGTTTAGTGCAACCATATGTTTAAACCATTGAACAGCAGCTGAACTGTGCAAAATTCCCCTCTAAGTTATCAAAGGCAGTGTGTAGTCATTAACCCATGGGCATGTGCAGTACATTCTCCCAGCACCTTCCTTTCAGCACCCTTTGCAGCAGCTCCTTGACGGCTGTTTCCAAGCGTATTTTAAGTGAAGGGAGGGGTGGGTCCTCAAAAAGGTGTTCTTGCTATCCAGCATTTTAGGGTCTGCAGGCTAAGGAAGGAAGAACAGAGAAAAACCTTGAGGATTCGAGCCAGCTAGGTTTTCTAGGGAAGCAGTCCAAATGTTTTCCAGATTGTCACAAACTGTTAAATTGTTTACAGTAAATTTTAACTGGAAGATCCCCAATTGAGCCAGATGCCATAGCTGTTTGCAGAACAATCAGGAGAGTGGTGAAGTATTTGGGAATTGGAGTTTTAGAGATGGCAGCATGTAGTTGGAGGCAGAGTGCTGGCAGCTGTAACTTGATGAAGACATTTTGCAGGAGAAGGGGAGGAGAGGTTCAGATTGAAGAGATGTAGCTGAGGTGCTGTAGGGATTTTTTTTTTTTTCGTTGAGGACTTGCAGCCAAGAGTCTGCCTTTTTCTTCCTACCTCCTTAGCTGTGAGCAGTTTCATTGTGGAGTGAATTGACTGAGCTTGTAAATCATCAGCCCTTTTACCAGTAATTCAAGACCTAGGCCTTTCAGGGTGTTGTAAAGATGTACCTTTTCTGTCTTAACAAACTAGTTTTTAAAATTCTGTTTTCTTGTCCCCTTTAGAAAAATGTACATGATTTCTCTATCTGCAGACTGACAAAAACTATTTTGCTTTCTGTTGCCCAGATCTAGAAATTCCTGTTACTTCTACTATTGATTTCAAAACAGCTCCAAGCACACTAGATGAGTTTTGGCAGGACAACAAAGATTATGTAATTTTGAGACAAGTCTACTTGTTTTACTTTTAAAAATAATAGTTCAGAATTTAGAATACCTCTTCTAAAATCTAAATTGAAATCATGTGTAGAAAATAAATCCATTTGTTGTGGAGAAATTTGAGGACTGAGAAAAATAGGAGCAGGAAAGAAAATTGCATCTTTGAAAATGGAAGTGAGAAAGGAGACTTTATCTGGCTTTAATTCAGGAGCTAATATTTATGTTAAAATTGAAGGGCTGGGCTTTTTTCTCTCTTGCTTGGATTGCTAATAAGTCACTTTTCCTAGATCGCCTTCTCTAGTATTAGTAATAGGCTTGTGAGGCTGCTGGTGCTTCCCCCGGAGCCAGGATCTGCTCTGTGGTTACTCATCCCTACGGTGTTTCAGATGCTGGCATCTGCCTGTGCTCTATAGACTGCAGTGTCCGGTGCTGAAGGGTCGGCTCAGAGGCAGGGGCCTGTGGATTGTCGCCTGTGTGTCTTAGCTGAACAAACCCAAAGGTTTTTCAACCTTCTTTTTCCCCTTTCTTGCTGCTTTTCAGGAGTATGTGCACCAGACTCCTGCCTATCCAGCCATTCCTATTGTGTTGTCCTTCTCTTGCAGCCTCTGTGTTGCCTCCCTCTCTTTTTCCATGTGGGTCTAATGTGTGTCACGTACCATGAACCATTTGCATGGTTCTCTATAGCTCTCTCCCCAAAATCTCACCTGCATTCCCTTTTCTCCTGGCATGTTGCCTAATTTTTTGTTTGGTGTACCTTATCACTCTGCCAGTCTCAAACCTTTCCTCATGCCTGTGGTGAAGGTACCCTTACATGCTCCGGGCAGCACGAATGGACACCCAGGTTTTATTTCATCCCAGTTTTAGACCTTTCTGTCACTGGAATAAGCCACAAGCACCGTGGTATAAAAATCTACTGTGTTTTAATCCACTTAGAAATTAAGATGATGTGCCCCATATGGAACTACAGCATGTAACTGAGCATGCATGGATGCACTTTTACCCTGACTTAGTTCTCAGGGAAGACCGTCCCCTTTAGCTCTGTTTTTGCTTTTTCTCGAGCTCAATCTTGTCCCTTGTGTTGGGCAGGAAACTGGGCAGAACAGAAATGTTCATGGTATGTGTATTAATAAGAAAATATTGGAAGTATGGCAGGAACCAATAATGGAAAGTTCCTTTTGGGCACTAATTGATTGACTACGATGATCGTAAGTTGGAAAGGACTGCAAAATTCTGACATTTTTAACAACTGCGAAAGCTGCAAACTTCTCTGCTCTTCCAGAGTGCATGAATTATAATAAGGAAGTGTTCATTTCTTTGCAATAAATGGTAGGACAAGAGGAAACAACCTCAGCCTATACCGGGGGAGGTTTAGATTGGATTTTAGGAAACATTTTTTCACTGAAGTGTATGTCAAGCATTGGAACAGGCTGCCAAGGGTAGTGATTGAGTCACCATCCCTGTCGACATTTAAAAGGCCTGTAGAGACACTTTGGGACATGGTTTAGTGGTGGGTTTGGGAGTGCTGGGTTAATGGTTGAAATTGATGACCTTTTCCAGCTGAAATGATTCTGTGATTCTGTGGTTGGTTGTGTGATTTTCTATCAATCAACGGCCTAAGCAGTGCTGAAAGGGCCTTGTCACCTGGGGGGCAGGGGCGTGATGCTGTGACCCAAGTCCTGACCTAAGTCCTCCTGAAAGGACAAGGAGGGTGCAGAGGCTGCCTTGCTTCACAAGGGTGAATGAGAATCCCTGGCCTTTAGGATATCTGGTCATGGACCCTTTTCACTGGGAAAGGGGCTGGGTGCTGAGTAAAAGGAGGAGGCAACAAACAAAACAAAGACGCAGACCCGGACAGACAAAGCTAATGGGGGCAGGGGCAAGAAACAGACTTTGTCAGCCACGCAATGGATAGACTACTTATAACCTCATTTAATGTAGAAGATAGAATATAGTCATGGAAGATACTGAGGTATTACTCCTTTTTGAGCTTAGTCTCAGATAAAACTCTTTTCACCTTGTCCCCAGTGTGGACCAGGCAATGCCAGAGCCTGACTTCATCAGTGTCAGAATGCTTCCAGTGAAAGTATCTGTAGACACATGTGAGCTTGATCAAAAATGTCTGTGATGTCAAACAGATGTTACAATTTTTTTCATGCTAATTGCATTAGTGCATCACTTAACATGTTTAAAGTTGTGCATCAAACAAATAGAAAAAATTATTTAATTATATCACTCCTAATGCTAAAATAGGTTTTATTTTATCTTTACATTATTTGTTCGCACAAGCTTAGCTGAGAAGATTTTAGTCATTTGCAATACTAAACTCAGAGAGGAAAACTTGGATTGGTTTTAATCAATTATTCACTTTTTATCAATCCAGAAAATAAAATGCATATGAAATTGTTACTTAGTGTTGAATTGCCATTTATATCATCTGATGTTCTGTACTGGAGGAAGATACAATATGTAGAATTGGAGTCTTCAGCTGTGGCTGTTGTGCCTGTCTGAGTATTAGACATGAAATTATCATATATTCATATGATTCATTGCTTATCCTTCAACATATATAGTTGAAGATGTCGACATCAGAAAAATCTGATATCTGAACACATAATAATTGCAGCACTTTCCTTGAAATGCCAGGGTTTCAGGATTCAAAATTAGTTATAAATCATATCCTGTATTAATAATCTGAAACATTTCATTATTTAACGCTGGCACATACACTTCTTAACGCCATTTTCATTCAGCTCATGCTCTTCTCTGTCTGCCTGTCTAGTCTTCATAAATGGGGACAGTCCCTTTGCTTTGACTGTGCTGGAGTAAGACTGAGTGTCTGGAGAACAGTGGATTCATCCATGCGATGGAGGCTGTCATCCGCCTCCATGGAACATGCGACAGTAGGGCTCCTTGCAGTGAAACACAACGTGCAGAATTTGCCTGTTGTTCTTATCTTTGAGAATATATGACAGATTGTTTGGTGTAGCAACAGATTGTCATTTTTATTATTAGATACTGCATCTTTTTAATGGTGTGGCCATTCTAGTAATTTCCTGCGTTGTTTGTGCTTGAGCACTGCCATGGGGCTGTTTTAGCAGTATGTGCACCACAGGGTGCTGAAGTCCCTTAGTTCTCACAGAACTACTGAAACTTTTTAAGTTTCAGTATCTTATAAGAATGTTCATCTCTTCTTGATCATCTGCTTGCTTCTTACATTACTGCTATTCTTGCTTAGAAGGAAGGTCAAAAGAGATGCTACCTGAACCTCAGCAAGGTGCAGAAGTCCAAATTAACAAAAGAGGAGTAGGTATGAGGCTATATTGTTACATTTATTTTATTAGTTTGTTTTGGATGAGATTTTTCTGGATGTACCTACTTCTGTCATGTTTGGGATGCTTAGCAAAATAAGGAAGCAATGAAAAAGCTTCATGGCCCATACCAGGTATCATGAAACTTCATGTAATGCAGCTGTCAATGCCTGGTCCTAGTACAAAATTACTTCTGGGGAACTTCTGTGAGCAGTCAGAGAAAAGCTACAAAATGGTGCAAAGATGGAGAGTTTGTGTTTCTTCCTCTCCAAAGCTTTGGGCAGTGGGCCTGCTCTCTTCCAGTGCATCTCTGCTGGATGTTACTGCAGAGAGAGAAGAAACACAATTTTTCCTTTTTTGCATCAGTAAGGCTGACTCCTTACTTATCGGTGCCCCGTGTACATATAGCCAAGCACAAAAAGGTATTTAAATTTCTTCTCTTACCTGTAAAATAATTTCTTTAGAAATGCAAAGAATTCAAGCCCTAGCAGTGTTCCTGATTAATACCTGCTTCAAATCTTTGAAACATTTGTTTTGTGACAAAAGATTAATCACAGTAGATTATCAGTTCTAAAGGTCTTCGGTTTATTTTTTGTTGCTGAAAATTACATGTATTTAAAAAACAATGAATTTGTCTTCCTAGGAATGTATGTACTGTCTTTATCTGTCATCTATGAGCTTGCTACATGTTGCCAAGTCATATGGAATTATTTCCAGTCTATTTGAATGTGTTTTTCCCCTTATTCAACTGTAAGCACAATGTCAAATCAAAGCTGCAGTGTTTTGCTGGGAAATGACCATGATGAATTCGATGCCGTGCTGGTGGTTACTTGCTGTATTTCAAGGTGGAAGAGCTATATTTGATCTTGGGGGTGGAAGAGGAAACCACAGTGTGCAGGCTGGTGGCTGCTCCATTGGTAATTCACTGACAGTTTGGGGAAAAAATATCTGCATTTTCTCTTTATTTTTTTAGGCCAGATATTAGCATGAAATAAGGCTCAAACTATTTCAACAAGAGTTCAGGGTAAAATTTAATTCCTTGGAGATTTGTGTATTGTTCAGAGTCATAACTAGGTCTTTTAACTCCTGCAAATCATAATAAAGGTAATAGGTAAAAAGCCACTGCTCCTTTAAATCAGTGTCACCAGTGACTCAGAATATCTATTGATTTTTTTTCTTTATTCCTACCAGCAGTTTAGTTTAAGATTCAGCAGGTCCACTCTGAGAAAATTCTGCAGAAAGCACTGCCTGATATTCTTGGTTAATACAGCTTTTTAAATTCTGTTTAAGAAATCTTAAATAATTACTTAAAAGTAATTATATCTGTAACATGTTAAAACATCTATCTAAAAGGCTAGTATAATTCCCAGTTTACAGCTTTTGTTATGTTTTTTTGAGTGTATAATTACTGGAATGTATAAATTTGTATATTTCATCAAATTTTTTCAGACGACGTCTATGCAAATTTAAAAAGTCGATTATATTCCCCCAGACATACTACTTTCTGAATGTAACAGAATTACAGCATGACTCTGAAAAAAACCCAAACAATCATGCTGTATTTTCCCTGCAAATAGTGTCTGTATCAACAAATCATATGGACAAAATGATTATGGGCTGTTTGTCTTTACCCTTTGTAATGCACTAAGCAAATTTCTGTGCTTCATCCCCACGTGAACCGTTTGCTAATTTGGTGTTTATACCATGTTTGTCAGTCCCTTTATTCGTGCATTTTTGTGAGGCCAGTTCCAGATGTGCATCAGCTATTATTCCACAGAGGATTGTTTTACAATATTCCACCTGGAAGCCCGGTGGAAGGAAGGTAAAGGAAGGTAACCTGAAGCTCTGTGAAATTGTGAAAGCTGCAGAAAAATAAATGGGAAGGGCAGCCATTAGGGAGAAGAGCAAGATGCGTGTGTAGAATAAAAGCTATTAATAAAAAGGTTTGCCTCCTGAGTCACCATGCTTCCCATATAAATTTCCATATTGACATGTGGCCACTGCTGTAATTGTTTGCATTAAAAAGTAGTATCAGGAATATAGTGTATTTTTAGCTCTCACTACAGCAGTAGAAACAACAAAAAAAAAGAAGTTAACATTTTACTCTAAGCCGGTTTTCTAAAGACCATCTGAGATGTGTGAGATCTGTGGTTGTAATTTGGAAATCTTTGGCAAGAAATATCAAAGTACAACCCAAATATTTCTGAAATTTCAGAGACATACATTTGTGGCTGATGTATTTGTTACTTGCTATGTATAGATATTTCTGAAGTCTTCTGCCATTTCACAAACAAACTTAGATGGTCCCTTCCATTTTCACTTGGTTGGCTTTCATTCTGTTTCCTAAGCAGGCAGTAAGTTTTTCTTTGTTTTCAAGATTGTGTGCTGGAGAACTTTATTTGTTAAATGTACCTTCACTTCCATCAACCTTTGGAGGGAGGCCTCTGAGAAGTGTATTAGCTCTCTTACACATTTGGTTTTCTTCTGGTTTGGAAATTGGAAGGTTAACATAAAAGAGCTGAAATGCATATTCTGCATGGTGAGTGAAAAATGTTAAGAAATAAATTGCTGGTGTACTTTTATACAAAAAAGAATTAATTTAAGGAAGCTGCACTGAACGGGGGTTGAAATTTCCTCTATTGTAATTTTAAAATGCCAGATCAGGAAGAGGCCTTGAACATGAGTGGTGTCTAAAGTCCATGGCTGACAATTCATCATTGAAGAGCTAATGTTCTCTGGCTATGTATCTGAAGAAATGGAGGATAGTGTAAATTTACATTGTAAAGAGTAGTGAATATAAAGCCCAGTGCAAGGAGGATTAATCATGAAGATAGCCCCTGTTGAATGCCTGGTGCTCCCTGAAAAGATGACACCATCCGATGTATTTAAGTGTTGTTAGGACCCTGTGCTGCAGCCATTACGAGAAGGACTCTGGAGCAACACTGCAAATCAAGTAACTTAATCTGGTGCACATGAAGCTGGTGCGGTAGCCTTGGAGGGGAAGAGGGTGACAAGAATTCCCAGTTCGTCTCAAGGAGCCCCTGTCTCATGAACAGAAGCAGTATCAGTAAATGGGTTGAGCAAGAAATCTCCTTTATGAAAAGGAAAAATGGGGGGAGAAGTGAGATGAAAAATAGCTAGAATAGAATACAGAAGAGGGAGGTCTGGAAAATTCCCCAGATCAAACCAATAGGAAACACGATGAACTGGGGAAAAAAATAAAGAATTAGAGCCAAACAATTTAAAAATTTTAAAAGTCATTGAGACCAAAAAGAAAAATATTAAGCAATGGAGAAGTAGAGAAAAAGACAGATTTGTAGAAAAGATAGTGATTTAGTTTTGGCCTATGCCTCTTTGTGAAACATTAGTTTAGAAGAACTTTGGTAACCAGATCAAGAAAATCTTTAAAATAATTTCATTAGGTTGAAGGCCAAAAGATAAAGTCTTGTGATAAGCAAAAAAATGTTCACTGTTCATTTACCTTCCAATTGATTTTCCTTCTTCCTTTT
>WEZZ01034463.1:21421-46658 GCA_013400585.1 Chloropsis cyanopogon
ATAATTTTTATGTTTTACACTAGTAAACATGCAGTTATTATTTGCATTAATGTCACCATATTAATTTTTGTGTGGAAAGAAGCAAGCATCACTGTGCATTTATTGGGCTATGTTACACTGTGTTTAGTGGAAATTGACTCCACTGCCTACAGGATACACCTTTGGAAACAAAACCACTTCACTAATAATTGACATGTTAATCAGATGTGCCATAAAGGCATTGTGTCAGGAGGGCCATTGTCCTGTGCTTTTCTAGAGCTTGGTATCTTGCCTCTTCATTTCAAGTAGAAATTCCTGAGTGCTAGATCTGAATTAAATTGAACACTCCTTCTACATCAACATACAGAAGCTTTAAATTACATAGGGATGAGCTTGACAAGATGTCCTCAACCTCTGACCTTCTGAGAGTCTTTCCCAAAGAGAACTGAAGGTCACCTATTGTTATCTGTGTGATAGAGACTGGATCGCGCATCGATTTGAAGCTGGGTGGATTTGTCTGTCCTCATGTCTTTATAATGCTCTTAAAATGGTTATTTGCACTCTCTTACTGTCCTGTAACGCCAAAAGAAAGGTCATAGAAACTTATGTTTTTACATTTCAATATCTAAGAGAAGGTCATGGGTTAGCAGAGGTGGATGAAAAGCTTTTTCGTCCCTCAGCTGAGTAAGCTGTGAGATTTTGCATTCATTTGGGTTGGGTTTGATCTTTTTTAAGAGCAAGGGCTTTTGTTCAATCTGAGCATGAGGCTTTTGCAGTGAAATTTGTGTTCAAACTTTGGTTTTAGTATCTTCTCTTCCATTGTTTGATTTTCAGCATTTCAGTATCTTCTGTAGCATATAGCACCCTAATTGTTCAGTGTCCTTAAGCAAAAATAGAGTAGGAAGAACTTAATCCAGCAGAGTGCATCTGTTTTGCCTTACGGATTGTTTGCAACTGACTCTTGACAAAGGCCGGTTCATAATTGCAGATTTCTAGAATTCACTTTGAGTGTGTGCTTGTCTGAACTTTTTATTCTTGTTTTCTTTTTTGTAGATTACAGATAGAAGAATCTTCTAAACCTGTAAGGTTATCACAGCAGCTGGACAAAGCTGTAACCACAAACTATAAACCAGTGGCTAATCATCAGTATAATGTAAGTAGCTTTTAGTATTTTCCCTTCTTTTCTTCAGGATGGGTTTGGCTTAGGACTCCAGGACTGCTCTGCTGCTGCCCAGCAGCTCTTTTGCTCACAGTTAGCTGCTGTCTTTGGCAATGCTCTATGTCATCTGGTTTCTCCTTGATTTTGTCTTCTGAGGATCTTCTTTCTGTCTAAAGACCAGTATCACCCTTGGAGCTAAGGTCTGCCAGTTGTAACTGTCTTGTGTTATTTGATGGAGGGCAGACCACCTTCACCCAACCCTTTTTAGTGGCCTTATTACATTCTTCCTCTAATCTTTTTTTAATGTAATTTTGACATTTGTGGATGAAAGGCAGTTTCTGGCTTTGTGCTATGAGATGTGGAAACACTCTTTTGAGCCAAATAACTTGTCGTCTGCAGGAGGGTAAGGGACTTGAACAGAATCATTAGTTTCCAGTCCTTTGGAGGAATTGGCAATAAGTAGAAAAGAGTAACAGCTGATAATTTTTGTTAGTTTCCTACCTTCACAGTACATGTTATTGGCATCATTGGCTTTGTCAATATTACACCCACACTGCTGTTCCAGATCGGTTGATGTACATATAAACTGTAATGTCCTTTTCCCTAAAGATACTTTGTATGTTGAATGTGAGGAACATTAAGTCATACTCAAAATGAATCACTGTGTTAGTCAGTTAAACTTCTACACTTTTTATTAAGATTTTATTTACACGAAACAAGTGACAATATAGTGGATGATATTTAAGCATTATTATGAAAGTCAGTCTATTGCCACCTAACCAGAAATAATAATTTCTCTCTCATGGGTCTATTTTGTAGTAGTTACTGTTCAAAGTCTGCTCTGTACATGGGTGATCATACCAATATAACTATTGCAGCTGAGGGAATGTCATTTAACCAAAACAGTCACACTGATGTGTCCTACTATGCAGATGCAGTTTTACATCAATATATTGCTTTATGATGCTGCTGGTGTTCTCCTTCTTTAATTCTGGAATAAGCTTTGGTGGGGTACAGCTTTTCTTTTTAGTGGGATGCTGTTCCATTTCCCTGACACCAGCATAATTCCAGCAGTATGAATACAACCTGGAGATTATCTTTGTATCTTTATTCCAGCTGCAGGTCAAACTGCAGGTCATCATATCATTGTGGAAATTGAAATCTTGTGTGAGATTGAGGGGGTATAACCAGGACCAAACCAGGCCTGTTAAAAGTAATGATGCTCTTGTCCTAATTGTTATGTTTTTATTGGTTAAATAGCTGTCCATGGTCATGGAAATCAATCAGCAGTGTGTTTAGTTTTCATGTCTACCTTAAAGGTGTTCTGATGGGAAAAATCTTGTAAGACATACTTGAGTCACCTTGAGCTTGTGTTGACTCTAAAGGCCGAGGCATGACTACTTTCTACAAAATCTTTCTTTTCATTAAGTCTTTTATTAAGGTTCAGGTTAGACGGCTGAAAGGGTATATAACTGGGAGAAAAAGCCCATGAACTTCTAAAACCTCTTGGTTGAATTTTTCTGCTGTTTTCAAGCAGCAGCTGCTTTCTTAGAACCTGCTGCATTGCATATAATCATATGGGTGCTATGTTGGGAACAGGACTTTCACAAGAAAGAAATAAAAATGTACAGACTGTCATATATGCTAATACAGTCATCATCTGGGCAGTTCCTGAGGGAAGAATGAGTATCTACTTAGTAAGACAGAAAGGGTTAACATTTCTTGAAGGAAAGACTATAAAATGGGGCTTAAGTGTGGCTGCTCCATGTACCTATAAATGAACATACAGCGGGAAGGAGGAGGGAAATAAATTACATGTGGATGGGGAATAGCAATAGCTTGTTTAAATTCAAGGACTGGTAAAGTGATTAGGTTATTTTTGCAAGAAATTATATTAAGCCTACATTTTAATTTGAAGAAATTGCAATTCCATGACAATATATGCTAAGATTCTAACTTAGCTTTTCTTCTCTGGGGAAAAGACCTTCATTATATCTATAAATAGTAAATGTGTTTAGAAAGTTGCAAGGTTAATATTTTTGAAGCTGGAACCTTTCTGTGACTTAATTATTTTTCATAGTACAGTAGGAAGGTTCTTCAGTGGTTCTGGTTACCCCTTCAGAGGCTTCTTTTAGTGGTTTCTTTGTGATCCTTTCTTCCCAATGTCCTGTACTGTAGAGGTTGGTAGCCATGCTCCAGGAGACAAGAAGATCTTTAGGACTACTTTAAAGCATCTTTAGATGAAACTTTGGATTTATTCTAACTTCTCTATCACTTCTGTATTTGCTGTATACCAAAGCAGTTACATCAGGTTCAGTATTGATGATACTTTCAAGAAGGCAATTTTGGCAGCTTTTCAGCAAGCTTAGCAACATCCTGGGAAGATAAACAAAGAGAATTGATTTCAGTATAAAGTCTTCTGGGGATAAACTCACAACTTCTGTGATAAACAGCTTGTTCTAAAATGGTCCTTCCTTGAAATCAAATAGTATTTGAATGTTTTTTAAATTAAAAAAACCATACAACTTTAAAGACATCTAATTAGTTTACAGTGTAGGTGCATTCTATTACATGACTATTAAAAAGTGTTTTAAGCCTACTACATAAAAGATCCTGTTTGCAAAGAAAACAGGAAGGAAAAATGTGAAAGGCTGCATTGTAACTTGCTGTGAGCAGTGTATTCACAAGGCCAAAAAGAAGAAATCAGCAACAGAAGACACCGGGCTTTTTTTTTTTTTTAATAACTTCTCAATGTGCTCTGTTATTAGACAACAGTGGAAACTGTTGCTGAAGTTAGAGGGAAATGCTAGAGTATTGCTAATTAGAGAGTGGGCAACTGGGGCACCAGCAGCTGATAACTTTTCAATAAAGGGAGGATTTGATATTCAGTTTTTTATGTGAGTTGATGTTATACGTTAATGAATTAAGGATACTGGAATAGTCACATGGAATTTTTAAAATAATTGTCTGTTGGACTTCCAGAAGAAGCAAATGTTTTGACATGCTATTGTTTAAAGGAAGGCCAGTGTCATGGGTTTATGCTACTGTCATGTCTGTGGTGCAGCAGTTCTCCTGTGGATCATGGCAACCAAGATGATGTACTGTCAAGATGGTTTGCTAGATGTTACAGTTTGCTATGCTGCAATGCTATTACTGTTTGAAGGTTTATTCTTCTTTAAATGGAGTGGCTAAAGAGTTAAATAATTACACTAAACTGTGTTACAGGATAAAAATCAATTGCATGATGGGTTTGTGTAGTGAGATTGTAGCTTTTATAACACTGCATGGAGTTAGAAAAGCAGGCAAGTATTTAGTTGCGCACACCCATTTTAGGTTTAAAGCAGAAGTAAGAGACTTCAAGCTACAGGTTGGGAACAATTGCTCTGCATCCAGTTTAATGATGTACGTCCATTTCAGAATGTGAAGAAGGTAGTTGGCTGGCTGGAGACCTGGGAGCTATGGCAAAGGTGGCAATAGTCTTTAGCCACTTTGGGACAGCTACCAAGAGACAGGCTATTTTCACTCTGAGAGTAGGAGGGAGTTAGCTGGCAAGGATACATAGGAAAAAATGAATTGTGCCATAAAACCAATCTTTCTTCTTAAAAATAAGATCTTTAGTATCCAGTAGATCTGTGCATTTTCATTTCTAGGATTTTCATCTGAAGGTCTTCCTTTTGAGAGTCAGATTTGAGCCATCAGAAGCAGAACAACTCCCATACAGAATTATCCCATTTACCACCAGGCATGTGTCCCTTATTGATCACATGCATCTTTCCTGCTGTACCTTGTGCGCTATGGGCTCACCCACGCAGTTTGCCCGAAAGCACTTGATGATTACATGACTTACACTACCTTCTGGATCGCTTTTGTTGGTTCCAAGGAGGTGGCTGGTTTTCTCTTTGAGGGTGGTATTGGGGGTGGATGGGGTGATGTGCTGGCAGGTGTCGCAGTTGGTGCTCTCTGGTGACTGGGGTTTGTTTGGGGTGTGCTGGTCTGTGCTTCTGATGATGAATCAGAGAAGTATTTTTGGAGGTGATAAAAGTTGCTGTGAAAATATATAGTCATCTGGCAGATTATAATATATAGTCATCTAGCAGATTATAATGGTTAAGTAATTTTTAATGTACAGTTTGAAGTAGGATGATGTGTGGCAACAAGGGGCCTCTGCCTGCTTAGAAGGTTTGGTTTTTTTGGGACTAGTGCAACTTTATGTGTGCTACTCTGGTTTCTCCTGAAGAGAAACCATCCACATCCTCAAAATGTGTCTTTGAAGATTAGTTGTATATTAATGGAGTTGATGCCTTGAGTGCTGTTTCTGGAGAAAATGAGGCAGTGTCCAAGGGCCATTGGGAACATCCTTTGGGCAGGTGCTTGTTATGATTGCAGATGTAGTCATGTTAGTCTGTGGATTTTCCTGAGCATGGCAGTTTGGAGGTTGTTTGACATTTGTCGTACCTCAGAAGCTGATACCAACAGAGATGGAGAGAATACTGTCTCAGTTTGGATTCCTCTACTATTCTTTTCCAGGTTTGGGCACCTGCAGGCTCTGTTTCTGCTTTTTTTTTTTTTTTTTCTGGTTAAAGCAGATACATCTGAGAGGCTTATTGTGCTGAGGACAAAATGCTTAGTTTATGTTCATAAGAGAATATTTGAATGTTCAAAAGCAAACTTTCCAGATGAGAAGCATTGAGTCATTGAACAGTGTTTTATTAAATAGAAGAGATTTTTTGTAGCTTAATNGTTTTCCTCTATTATTTTTTTCCGGGTTTGGGCCCCTGCAGGCTTTTTTTTTTCTTTTTTTTTTTTTTTCTTCTGGTTAAAGCAGATACATCTGAGAGGCTTATTGTGCTGAGGACAAAATGCTTAGTTTATGTTCATAAGAGAATATTTGAATGTTCAAAAGCAAACTTTCCAGATGAGAAGCATTGAGTCATTGAACAGTGTTTTATTAAATAGAAGAGATTTTTTGTAGCTTAATGTTCAGCACTGAGAATTATGCAGAATTACATATGAATGTCTTTAAAACATGTTTTGTAACAGATTGAATATGAGAAGAAGAAGAAAGAAGATGGAAAAAGAGCTCGAGCTGATAAGCAACAAGTGTTGGACATGCTTTTTTCAGCCTTTGAGAAACATCAGTATTACAACATTAAAGACCTGGTGGACATAACCAAACAGCCAGTGGTACGTACTGCGAATCTGGTAGATACAACCATTTTCAGTAGTTGCTACTGTGTGTATTTTACAAAAAATAGTTTAATATATATTATATGCCTTAGAAACTCCTCTCTAAATGCTTTACAACAAACTGAAATCACCAAGTTCTGTTCAGCATTGTAGGACAGTGTAGGATACCAAACATTGTAGTGAGTGTGCTTTTTCTTGACAGAGATGGTTTAAATAAACTAAATGGTCTCTGTTTTATTTAGCTTTGCTTTAATGCTAGGAACCAAATTCTGTAATGCTCTCATGTCTCCCCTGCTACTCCTGTCCTCACTGAAGCCTAGTTCTCTTGGCAGTAGTGAGCTTATGTTACTCTATGGTCAGCGCTTCCCTCAGCTTCTGAACTTCATTTTGGCACAGCAACAGGGGTTGCTCTTTTTCTATATTTCATGGAATTCGTATTAAATGCAGGGCTTATCTGTGTTAGGAGCTCAGACATTGTGAGCTCAGGCTCAATGCCTCCAAAATCACTGGATTTCCTTTACAAATAGGGTAATTTTTATGTTAAGAGTTTAGGTGGTTGATATTTAGGATTTATTTGGGGTTTTCTTTTAAACAGTGTTTTGATACACAGACAAGAAAAGCACCAAGACATCTGCAAAATCATCTGTGATGATTTTGTTGTCCTGCAGTGTCTGTCAGCCTCTTCATGTATGAACCATAACTTTCCAGTTCTTTCCCTTCTTTCCATGTTCAAGCTTTCCTTGAGCAGATCAGGCAAGAGTGGGAGGGTGACGGTGACATGCAAAGGACCTTTGGTGGTTTTGATGTTTTTCACTGCCAACTTCAATATCTATCCTCAACCCAGCTGCAGATTTCAGAAGACTTAAGGGGACTTAATTGAGTGTAAATGGAGCAACAATGTCACAAGTTGTTAGAGCTAAGGCAGAAGAAAGAACAGTAACAGCTGGATTATGGAAAAAATACTCTGTAAAAAAAAGGGGCAGAAATGAAGATACTCACTGCTTTTGTTCACTACACATTTAGAATGAAGTGTATCTCTGCCAGAGCATTTGTGTAAGTGAACACTCTGTTTGGTTAGAAGCTGCACGAAGATATTGCCCAAGCAAAATCCATGTAGGTTCACTGTGTTCTAGTGCCTTGAAAGAAACTTGAAAGTTGAGTAACATATCCCTGTCTTCCATTCATTTATCTCATGAGTCAGCTCCATATCTCTGCAGCAGAGAAGATGTGTGGGTCATGGGAACTGAGAAGGAGGAAGGAATAGGAGAAAATAGGGAGGAAGTGGCAAGAAAATTTTAAGTGGGGATTTTTTTGGTAGGAGAAGTGTGGCAGTCACTACCTCAATCACTTCAAATGCAAGTCGGTACAGATTTATCTCATCTACCATGACATCAGCTTGCAGTAGTCACCCACAACTCCCACTTAAGCCACTGGAGAACTTGAAGTTACAAATAAATAAAGGTACTTTTCTTATGTAATGGTAAATGTAAACAGTAAACCCTTGCTACAGAATATGTTGCATGTTACACAAGAAGTTGCTGCCATCTTTATTTGTGTCATGAAATCACAAAACAAGTCTTTTCTGAATGTAAATTACTGCTGTATTAGGGAAATCCAGATTTATTTGTTTTTCATTCTAATGCAAAATAACAATTTGCAGTAGTAGGCAAATCTTTTGCCACCTACCCAGATTAAGTACTGAATGCTCCCTGTAAATATTGCAGTAATTCCAGACTTGGGCTTCATGGCTGAGAACATAATATACTCTCTGTGAGAAATCAAATATTTGTAAAGAATGGAAGCAGGATGGAGCCAGTGGTCTAAGAACTGGATTTTTTAAAAATTGAGTAGATTGTTTGGATTTTTTATTTTATTTTAGCTTTAAGTAATGGTTATCCTAAATACAGTGGGGTTTGTTTCTCCTTCAAAGTTTCAGAAGGATTTTTAGAGCTTGTAAGTTAACTCCTCAGAAATTTTTATCCCATAATTCCATGATAACATTTCCATTTATATGGAAGGGTAGAACAGAGCAGAGGATGCTTTAGATAGATGAACAGATCACCTACAAATGAGTTTCTGTGCTAGAATTAAATGTACATAAACATGCTGGATCCCTTTCTGAGAAAAAATTGTGGCCCCCTGATGAGCAATCACCAGGCTCTAAAATTCAGTGTTTGGCATCACTGGGAGTGGTGTGGGGTTTCTCTCCGTGGTACAGTATCAGAGCACTGCGCTTCAAGATACATAGGCCAGCCTAGTGCAGTGCAGAGCCAGGTGGGGAGTCCTGGTTTCTAGAAGGAGAATTGATCCTGCGGGAAAAATCATAGCATCCCCTGAATTCATCTCTTCAAGCCACTTGCTCTCAGGGACAGTACAGCACAGTGGGGTTATCTGTGTTTCATAATTGTCTAAAAACTCTAGCAGTTCAGTGTTGTCTGTGCCCACACAGTGATGTTTTGGAGTTAATGCTCTCAGCTGCCCTCTCTGGCACCTCTCCTGCCTGGTTAACCTCTGCAGCAGAGGTGGGAAATATGTGGCAGATCCTCAGCTGCTGCAGTTCACGGTTCCAGCTTGAAGTGCTGTTATCTGTGTCACAGACCTTACCTTGCCATTCGGTTTGGGTTGGTTTTGTTCCATTTCATTACACTCTTGGAAGTTTTGCCCTGAGAGAAGCAGAACTGCCTGGGTAACTAGGTCTGAAAAGCAGTTGGAATTAAAAATAGCCTTCGTATAGCTGGGTGGGTGGGTTTGGGTGGGTGCAGTGGAAAGTTCAGCCATAGTGGTTTCACTCTGCCTGAGCCCCACAGCAGCATCACACCTTGTGACCCAGCTTCCCAGGCAGCTGCCAGCTCGGGAGCTGCACATCAATGCACCTCATGGCACTGAGTGCAGTTATGGGGGATTTTTCCAGTTCTCTGTCCACGTGATCTAGAGCAGAATTTAACCTTGCAGCCAGGTGTTTCTCCCACCCACTCTGCCATGCTTTGAAGTGTCTGTCGATGACACTGCCTTGTGTGCAGGGATTGCAAAGCAGGCAGTGGGAATGCAGGTGTGCACATCTGCACACACCCATGCAGAAATGGCTGTTCCACCTCCTCCCGGCACCTTCTACACCGTGCGTGGTGCATCGCTGCCGTAGCGAGCGGGTGTCCCGGGGACCTGAGGGGAATAATGACGGCATCTCTGCAATAGGCGAGGTGTGCGAGGGGACGTCGGTGATCTCCTGCTGCCACCTGCTGGGGTTTGCATCCTGCACCCCCGAAAAGCTGAGGAGCCGTCCCTGCAGAGTGAACTCCCTGCTCCTGTGGCCAGCTGCTCTGCTCCAAGGAAACACCCTAGAACACCCTAAAAGCTGGTTCATATGCACATCCGTGACAGTCACCTTTCTTGCGTGTTGGGCTGCTTCGTGTACTTTTGATGTGTACCTGGACAGGGAGAGTAAGGATAAGTTTTAGTAAAGACTCTTCTTTTACTGACTGAGAACATATTTTTTATTTATGTATTTCCTAGCTTTTCCATTTAGCAAAGGGGGAAAGAGTGTAAGGAAGGAACACTTAGACAATCAGCCTTTCTTATTTTCCTATGTCTTCCACATGTATTTGTTTGTTTTAGCAGCTTGGACTATCTTGATATTTGTACTTAGTGGAACTGTAGATGCAGAAAATACAAGCATTCCAACAACTCCAGTTCAATGTAAGCACTCCAACAGGATTAAATTGCTCAAACTCGAGCCATTATGAATTTAATGTGGGGATTCTTAAACTCTGGTCTGTAGTTGCCATGACAATCCACTCATCTCAGTCCCAATTAATAATTAAACAAACAAGCAGGCTCTTGTGACTCTTAAGAAAATTACTGGTGTTTATTTTAAAGAATGAAGGAGGGCAATATCAGTGAGTTGTGTTTTGTCAAAGATTATACTACTGGTATAATAGCTCTACTTGTTTTGGTTTTTTTCTTTCTCTTCCAAGCCTTAATATTTTAAGGTATTAGAAAATTCTCAGACATACACTCAGCTCTCCTCTAAAAATGAGGCCATAATAAAATGCTTAAAGCTTTGCAAAATGGCGTGAAAACCAACAGCTTGAGGCTTTGACAAAGTCTGAATAAGGCAAGGATTTTCAAGATAATCCCAGCCCAAGCAGGAAGAAAGGTCAAGAGCTTTTAGCTCAATTGGAGGAATTCCAGCAGGAGGAAGATGTGTGAGATAATAGTTCCCAAGAGGTGCTGTTAACTTCATTTCAGCAGCCCCTGGAGTACTTTCCTCTCAGAGAGACTGCCTGGGAGCCATCACCCCTGGGGCTGGGGTGCTCCTTGCTGTATCCCTGGGGCTTGCAGTAATCCCTGCTGAGGGGTTACTCCCTCCCAACCTGAGGGTTGAAGTCTATCCCACACCAGTTAGTGCCCATCAGCCAGCCAGGCTGTCTGCCCCTTAGGAACTGAGTCCATGCAATTGAGCAGGTGTGCAGGAACTTTGGCAATTGCCTGCCTGTTTAATTTGAACTTTTGTTTCATTTCAGATATACTTGAAAGAAATTTTGAGAGAAATAGGCATCTACAATGTGAAGGGGACCCACAAAAACACATGGGAGCTGAAGCCGGAATACAGACATTACCAAGGAGAAGAAAAGAGTGATTAACAAAAATATTTATGCTGTAAGAGTGATTGCACTGGGGGAACTGTGGTGTTTACAGACAGGACTGAGCACAGTGCAATTCTGCAAGGATACAGATAAATTAAAGCAGCTGATACTTTGTAATTTTCTGTAGCTTTTTTCCCCAAGGAATATTTCTTGTATGTTTCTATACATGCTCTGTCTCTTGACAGGAAAAGTTTATAGAATAAACTTGTATTAGATTTATCTTTATTAGAAATCTTTTGAGTTCTCCTCTTTCTTGGTAGCTTTGTGGCTTTTCCAAGCCTTGATAACTTTGATGGAAAATGTGTCTTAGAGGAAGCCATAACTTTGTGGATTTGTATTCCAGTGTAACCAGGTTAATACCCTCGGTTCTGCTGGGATCTGTCAGGGCTTCATCTGGAAGCCTGCAAACGTGCACAACCCTTCATGCAGTGTTTGTGTGGAATGGACATTATGCTCCTCCTGGTAACAGGCTTTAGGAAAAACAGCCGCAACCATGGTGCTCATCACAATCCTTAGACTCCCTGGGAACAAACCAATGCAGTTAAAAACCAATCAAGTCAGTGGGAAGATGTCAGTCCCCTCCTGAGAGGGGACTGAGAAAAAAAAATGAAATGTCTGTTCGGTACAGAAAGGAACAGTTTTCTCTTTGGTTTGGTTTTTATTCTGATACCTATGTTCTGTTTAAGCATATCAATAAAAGTATTATTTTAATTTGTACCATGCAATATTGACTGAACACGTTGTGATTTAGGTGGCATAGGTCTGAAGAGTTTTTTCAAAGCATGTTTTTATTGCTGGCTTTGCCACTGGGTTCCTCTGTGGTTTGGGAGAGATTGCTAAACGTGTCTGTATCTCTGTTCCTCCGTTTTTGAAATGCACATTGCAAGGGTTGATCCTTTTTAGGATGGAGCAGGGAAGAGACTATTTAATTAAATTATCAAAGCTTTTATGCTAACGAAAGAGCAAAGAACACAGAGTGGGCTAACCTCATTATTATACCTGTAAATGAAGCAGAAGGTGAGGTTTGATAGCTGAGCTTTCACATTCTCTCATGTCCTTCAGGTGTATGCATCATTTCTGCTCACCCTAATGACACAGGAGGTCTGTGTGAGAAGCAAACATTCCATTATTGGTCCACTTGGAAGCAACAAAAGGCTTGGGGAGTGGTCAAATGCTTTCAGAGGTTTGTAAAACACTCTTGTACATAAGTAACACAATTTTGCTCAATTAATTTTTTTCTAGAGTTGTTTGTGTAGGTATCCCTACAGCTACACTTCGGGCTGGTGCTCAGCCTCCTGTGGCATTAAGTGCCCAGTTCCCGGGAGAGGGACTGCTGAGAGTTTTGAAGAGCAAGGTCACGTTCCAGTGGAGTGTGTGCTTTCATAAATACTGCCACTGATTTGTGTCTCCTCGGGCTCTACAGCAGGACCCAGCTTGCAGATGGCTGCAGGATCCATCTGAGGATGCTGAGAGGAACACAGGAAGTCAGCCTTTGTGTCTGGCTGTGGAACATGATGTGCTCCTGGGCCTGCTCACACTGCTGTCCTCATCATACTGCTCGAGTCCTCTATGGACTTGTGTTCAGGGATGTGTAGGATGACAGCTCTTGCCTTTCATGAGCTGGGCTCCTCTGTGGGATCCGTGTCCTGTTTCAGCAGGTGAAGCTGAAGCACCCATCTAGGTAAGCTTCTCCCTTGTAGTGCTCCTCACATGGTCCTCTAAAACCATGCAGGGAGATGCCATGCAATCCTAATTAAGTAGTGGTGTAATTCCTTACCACAGGTAAAAATGCCTGTGACATTCCAGAGGGAAATGGTTACCTTGAGCAGGATCCCCAGCAGAATTAAGTTTAGCAGGAAAGTTTTGGATCTGCTTGTATTTCTGGTTTAATGTGAGCTGCTTCACAGTTTGTCTTCAGTTGAGAGGGTCATAATCAGTCAGCCTGAACATGTAAGTAAAGGAGGTATTTTATTGATCTGCAGAGTGCCTTTGGACAGGGTAAATAAGCTCTGCTCAGGAGTAATGGAAAATGTGCAGAGCACTCCATTTTTTATGGGGTTTATGGTCTTTGCAAAGGGCTGATTTTTTATGGGTATCATTAGAAATGTGTAGAGTTCTAGAAGTAAACAGAAAAAAAGAAGCAGTGGAGTTTTCAACCAGCAAGCAACCAGAAAGGTTGAGGAATGCCAAGGTGTACTGGTTTGCTTGCAGCCTTCTGTGAAGCAGCACCAGAGGAGCAGGACAGTGAGGAAACACCATTTCAAAAATGGAAGTAGGAAATGCTGTATCAGAGTACACTAAGAAAAGATAACCAGTGGAGAGTCCAGAAGCCAGGTAGCTTGTGAACTATTTTTACCTGCTTCCAGCAAGATTTTGAAGTTTTTCTAGCATGTTAGGGTACAATTGGAATTTCAGCCTCAAAAGCTGCCACAAAATTCCAGTGGCATGAGAGAAGGGAACAATGAACCCGCAGAGATGCTGATCTAGAGCATGAAAGATGCTCTCCTGTGCTGGCAGCAGGACCTGTGCCATGCATTCAAGGGCTCTGCTGGCTCCTTTCTGGTGGGAGCACATGGTAAAGATGGAGTTTTTAGGTGCCCTTGGCAGGTCATCATCCAGCCTGCAGCTAGGCCATGGGATCTTGCAGTACAAACCATTGAAGAGACAGAAGCAGCAAGATGAACATGCTGCTATGGGCTCCATATTCCACCTTCTGCAGTAACCCAGGGCACTGCAGGACTAGTCTAAATTCATGCAAGGCTGAGATAATGACTGAGCATTTGGGAGAACCTTGTTTGGATCCATCCATCACTTACTAACCAGCAAAACCTCTGCAGCTCTGCTGCACTTGTTCTGCACGACGCCCTTTTGCAAGTGCTGTTGGCAGGATTTCCATCTGCCAGAAGAGAGGAGGAGGCTCAGAGGCGTTCAGGTCTGATTCCTTGGCCCCCACATTTGGATTAATTTAAACTCTGGACTTGCAGCAGTGATGAACAAATCCCTGCTGTCTTCCCATGTGCTGCTGTCTCTGCTCAATGCTGAACTCTGCTCATTGCAGATGTTCTTGAATATTAGTGGTCAAAATGCTGCTTGGTGAGTGGATCCCACAGGCACGAGTAGAAGTTTCTGTGTGCTAAATGCCATTAAATGAAATTAAAAGCATGTCCACTCTCCAGCCTTGCTTGTCCCAAATGATCAGTTTGAGTCATTGGAAATTTGAGACACAGTAAGCTCAGGCAGTACCAGCAGGGACCTGAGCAGACATGAGGTGACAGCCAACCCTTTAGAGATCCCCTGCTCACTCAACCTCCCTCCTCTTTTCCCCCACGCCCAGGGAAATGAGGAGGAGAATCAAAGTAAAACTGTTGAGAAATAACAGTTTAATAACTGAAAATTAGTAAAAAATAGTAGTAACAGTAAAAAATTATAAAAATGGTAATAAAAAGAGAAAAACAAGTGATGGACAATACAAGTGCTCATCATCCTTTGACTGATGACAGACCCCTCCACCCCTTCCTGAACCCAGGTCGGCCTCCCCTTATGGGTAAGCCCCCCAGTTTATATACTGGGCATGGCATTCTGTTGCGTGGAATATCCCTGGTGAGCCCGGGTCACCTGTCCCAGCTGTGCTCCCTCCGAGTTTCTTTTGCATCCCTTCTCACTGGCAGTGCATGAGACAACAGAAAAACGTCCTTGACTGAGGGTAAACACGACTTAGCAGAAAAACAAAACATTGGTGGGTTACCAACACCACTTGGATTCTGAATCCAAAACAAAGCACTCTAACAGCTACCGAGAAGAAATTAACTCGGAAATGAGCACAGCTGACAAGCAGGACGCAGGGGTACCAGGATGGCACATGCTGTGGGGGCAGCTGGCGGGCTGGGGCAGCTGCAGCAGGTGGGTGGAGGGCAGAGTTGACTCCCTGAAACACCTTTCTGCAGACAGCTTGAGGAAGCACCAGCAGCTGCAGGCAGTTCTGGGGCCACGGCAACCACACAGCTGCAGGGACAGCAAAATCATCCCTCCCTACTGCCACGGGCGAGGCCGAGGGCACCCAGCTCAGGTGCACAGCTGTAGGTAGAGCAGCTAAACCTCAGCCCTTAAACCAGAGTACTTCAGTAATAAGAGTGGGGTTTTATTAGCTGAGGAGGGCAGGAGTACCCTGCTTTACACGGCCAATTTTTGATTACTCTGTTACAAAGAATTTGGGAAGCTGATCTTTAAAACACTTTTCTCAACATGTATGTTGATGGACATTCCCTATAAAAGAAAAGAAACAAACAGCTGGACTGCTTTGTGCCAGCACACCTGCAGCTCACTGAGGATAGGAAAAAAGAGATTTGCTCTCTGAAACACCAGCAGTGCTTCCTTCCTACTGCTGCTGGTTACAGATGGGGAGGTGAATCCCAGCTGATAGCTCCCAGGATAAAGTGTGGGCTGCAGAGAAACAATGGTTCAGCATTTTATCAGTGGGTCCAGCTCTGCCACATCGGCAATACTGGCATCACACAACCAAAATGCTCTTAAAAAGTCTTCAAGGGTGTTTGGATCCTTTCTGCTTGAGGTGGAAGGTGATGCATGCAGCTGTAGTGGATTAAAATGCCCAGCAGCCATGTGCATACTCAACAACATCCCACCCACTCCTGCAGAACACCCTGCTGCCAAAAAAAGCTCCCTCAAGCCACCAGCCCTGGCCACAGGCACTTGGCTGTGATCTATGCACAACAGCTTCCAGCTGCACTTTCAGCCAAAAGGCAGCCAAGACACAGGGACTGCAAACCAGCAAGATTGTGCTCTTGGGAATGGATTTGGTACTGTTTAGGGCAAAAACTTCCAGGCTTGGCTAGGGTTTTTTCCTCCTACCAAGATGTTTATTCCTGAGCTAATGAACATGGTGTTTAACTACTGCTCTCCCACTGCCAGCTACAGTGACACAGAGATTTCCTGGTCCAGAGCAAACCATCCCAGCTTACCATGGCAGTGACACCCCAGGGAAGTGGCTACAAGAGCTAAAGCATAGATGGAGGTTCACAGGAGCAGAGGGAGGCATCCTATCTGCTCCAAGCGAGCAGCAGTGTGAGAAAGCAGAAGTATCTTGATGTAGATACTACTGCTCCTTAATGAAAGCATCCTCCCTGAACGGCTGTCACTGAAAACACTGCCAAGATTGCAGTGGGCTAACCTGTGCCAGCTCAACAGCCAGACACTTGCTTAGGGAAGTAGGCAAATTTCAGCTTTTCCATTATTTTCCACATTTAAAAAAAGTCTTAATTTATTTGATAACAACCATGGGCTGTGCTTATTGTAATTGCCTTCTGGCTGTGAATGAAACTGAGTTAAAAAGTAAGTTCACAAAAAAAGCCCCCAACACGAATCAAACCCAACTGTGTTTACACCACACTTTCATTTAGAATATTCCCTTTGCAGGTTCTCTCCTTGTGCCAAAGCTGAGGGCTGCACAAAGCTCCAAGATCCTCACCCACTTGGGCCGTGGCATCCAGCCCCAGCTCAGTGAGCAAAGCTAAGGGCTGTGCACCCCAGAGGGGCAGTGGGGACACCAGTGCCTCTCCCAGCACACCAGATGTTCCCTGCACTGCATGAGCACCCCCAGGCCCACACCCTTTCTCTCATAGCCGATGGCCAAGCAGCAGAACGCTGCTGTAGCAGCATTCAGACATAAACATCAGTCACTGGCACACGGAAAGTGTTTGGGGTTTTTTGTTTGCTTTCAGAGGGCAAAAAGTGAATTTGTAGGTGGGGTAGCAAAACTGTAAGACAATAAGGAGACATTGAGGGGGTACAGTGGGGTGGGAGGGCAAAAAGGGGATCATGGGACATGTGCCCAGCACAGCAGCTGCTTCCTTCAGCCCCAAGGCATCACTCCTTTAACCACAGAAGCATCAAAGTAGAAAAGCAGGTGTTTCTCTTTGTAGGCAAATCAGTCTTCTTTCTCCTGTCAGCATCCAGCTCGTAGTGGGTGCAGGAGCAGCCTCCTGGCCCTGCAGAGCCTGAGACCTGAGCCAGCATAAGGAAGGTTTCTACCCAGCTGCTTAACCTGCTCCATGAGGCTCAGGGAAAATGCAATTTGGATCCTTCCCAAATCCACTGAAAGTATCTTTCCAGGAATACAAGATGCAAGCCTGATAAGCACGTTCTAAAATAAAGACTGGGTTAAGTGTTCAAGCTGTCCTTCAGCTCCGGCCGTATTCTAAGCAGCACCAGGGTAATTTGTTATCAAGGGGGATTTTATCAATTTAATAACTCCAAAGCTGTTGTCTGAAGTATGAAGACTTTCCAAACCACTTCAGCTTTTCAGCCCAGGAAAGAAACAGCTGCTTGAGATGAAGATGGGCGGGAAGAAGAGGAATTACGCTCTGAGCAAATACGCAGACTTCCTTCCCAAGGCAGAGCTGCGTCACGGGCTGTGGATAAGTGCATTTACCAGCACGGGCCTCCCCCTTCACAGCATGTAGTGACTCCCACCTCTCCCTCACCCTGACTCCACAGCAGGCAGCTACCACAGCAGTGCAGCTGCAACAACCACTTGTCACTGCCGCAGTCCTTCCCTGCCACGCCCTCCCTGCTGCATCTGACAGACTGTGATGCTGCAGAGCAGCAAGACTTATCCTCTTCCCTGAGAAACTGAAGGCAGCGGTGCATTTTTGGGAAGTGCAGTGAGCACCACAATAACACTTCACTTGCATCTCACTGAAGAAACAAACAAAATCCCGCATCTCCAGAGCCTTAGAACTGACACTTCCTTACAGCAGGCTGAAAGGAGCCTTCCCACCACAGGCAGTGCCGTGCAGAAAAGCACACCTGCTTGGAGCACAGAACTCCCTAGTCAGGAATGTTTGCACACAGCAATTAAATGCCCCAATGAGCCTGGACTACAGACAACGCACAATTTGCCATTCAACCAAGCAGCAAGGCTGTGCTCATCGTGCTTTGAAGCACCTGCTTTTCAAAGCAGCTCCACACCTGTACACAGGTGCCACGTGGCAATTGCTCCAGGCTGGTGCCCAGGGCTCCCAGCCTTGGCAGGACCAGCCAGGTGGGGGGAGGAGCCATTTCCACTCCCACCTATCAGCTCCACAGAGTTTTAAACACCGACTCACAGGAAGTGGGAGCCAGGGCTGAGGGGCAGCACAGCCATACCAGCACTGCCCTGCCCACACTAACTTTATTTACTGAGAAGTCTCAGCTGTCTCCTCTCCCTCTATGCTCCCATTTTTAATGAAGATGCAACAGGAAAGGGAACATTATATCCTCACCTGGACCCATTAAACACATCCTCTGGAAGAAAAGCACGAGCTGCCTCAGTGACTTTATCTAGACTTTGAACCTGCCTCCCAGCCCCACTGGGTGAAGCAGGCTACATCAAAATTGTACCTCATCCAGAAGCTCAGCTGATGCAAAATCCTTTATTAAAAAAGCTTAAAAAACCAAAAAAAATTTAAAACCCCATATATATACATATATATATATGAAGTTCCCACAAAACTGAAATAGGGTGTATTTAACCAGACAGGAACCTCAGAGATAACTGGGGCACACTCCACTCCCTCCTCCACAGTCTCTCACTCCTCCCAGCCTTCTGCCACATCTATCTCACCTCTGCAGAACACCCCCCTCCACCCTCCAGCACTAGGGGCCAAAAATTGACACAAGACAGCAAAGATGCAAAAACTCTGAAGAAGATAAACAGTTAGCAAGTGGGCCATGCCCTCCCTTTTCAGGCACCTCCTATGCCTCTGCCATCACTGCAGCAGGAAAAAAGTTAATGATTAGCAGTCCTGGTCAGGAACAGGGTTATCAGCAACAGATAGCCCCTTGCTCCAGGTGGGGCTCTGAAGAAATTTGTGTTCCTTTATTCAATCCAAACTGCCACTGGGTCAGACAGGCAGAAAGCGCAAGAAACCCGTTACTGTTGCATCTCAAAAGAGAACCTGAGAAGCAACAGTGTTTGCTCCAGGTCTGTCAAACAGATGCATTCCCTAACAAGGAACACAGCAGGAACATAAGTTACAAACACTAGAGATGAATCCCAAGTACAGACATTCACCTGGTTTGGAGGAAGTCTAGGGCAGGGCTAGGCCATTCCAACATCCCTCTCCAAGAGGCCAAGAACAGAAAAACCCCAAATCCCACTACATGACTGAATTCTAGTTCATACACTCCCCAACACCTGTCAAATACAAAGTACCACAGCCAAGCTCTGTTGGGAAACTGAGCCATCTCACCTTCTCTCCCCAGTATTCCCATTCAGCCTCTTGCCTTGATCATGGAGACACACTACAGCTGAGGAGAGGCTCAAGTAGTCTTGCCTGACAAAGCAGCTCAGCCAGCACTCAGCTTGAGTAGCACATATTCCACTCTTGGATGTTTTTATTATTCATTTCTTATCTCTTCCAGAGATAAGTCTCTGCACAAACATAAAAGATGAAGGTGGTCCACTCCATTATGACATTTTTCGGACTTTGCCTTATTGACCTCAACCTGCTTTTGCACTCCAGTGCCACAGGCAAACTGTGAAATCTGTCTGGAAACAGTCCAGTTGTAGTGCAATAGCACCAGCTGTGCTACTGACAGCATCCAATCCATGGTGCAACCTCTCCTTCGAGTCACCTTGAGAGACACATCAGACCAAAAGACATCACCTAGAATGGGTTTAAATGAGTTTTATTTTAGACAACCTACATGATAGATGTTTTTTCGTTTTTTTAAACAATGCCTCCACTCCAAATCAGGGTCAAAATAAGTGAATAAAGCTCAAGATGACATCAGTCCAGTTGTTAGACATTGCTGATTCCTGGTGTTGTGCCGATGAAGAAGAAACAGCAGCCAGCTATGAAGACAAGTGATCCAAAACCATACTGTTTGATTTGTTACTGAAACAAGAGTAGCAAGTGTTAGATAAATGTCATGACAGTATCAGCAAGTTTCTGTAAGTTGCTTGTGTATTCCCTAATTCAATCTGGGCTGCCACAGTCAGGCAGGCAGAAAGCGCAAGGAAGTTATTTTTGCATCTTAGTGCAAACCAGGGAGCAACAGGAAAAGTGCCCGTGGTCTATCAGAGGATGCTGATCATTTTTACAACTGTACAGAGTAACTGGCACCTGCCAGCTGCTGAGCAAGCCAGCCTGAACACTCATTCACACCCTTCCTGCTTGACACACCAAGGTTCAGATTTCCTCTCAAGCACATCCTAAACAAGTACCAGAGCTTTCAATGTGCCTGGCTGCCTCTGAGAACAGCTGCAGCAAGAAGCTGAAGCAGGTTTTACTGCACATGGGAACACCCTGCTACTGTTCTTTTACTCCACCTTGAAGTAGGTGGAGTTATCCAAACAACACATCCAAAAGGCATGCCCCGAGCCCCGATAGAGGGATCTCTCCCCATAGAGGAGATGCACAGAAGCTTCTGCTCCCAGGAGGTACCTTCCAGGTGATCACCTGTTCCAGGGCCAGGACAGACATCCCCCCTCCAGCATGCTGTGGGAGGTGCTGTGTGTGTCCTGCCAATCAAAGTAGTCCTGTAATTGGGCTACTGCTCCACACCAGAATCTGGCTCATCTTTACATGACTTGCATACCAGAAAGCCTGTGAGAGGCTTTACAGATAAATTTAGCTGTCTATATACAGACTTCACAAGCCCACAATGACTGGGCAAAGCAACTGTTGATGCCACACTGCAGTGAACTCCACAGGTCTTCCAAGCAAGCCAAAAACCCACAAATGTTGGGATCCAAATACTGTCTTGTGGCAACCACATTCCAATACAGAGTAGTTAAAGCAGACCACAGGAGCTCAGGTAGAGCTATCTATCTGGAGATTCCAGATAGAAAAATGTTAAGTACCTGGTGGTCAAGTAAGACGGTGTTCCCAAATTTAGGGCAATATTTAAACTGACAGTTCTTGTATAAGGGCATTAGATTAAGCGAAAGAAATGGAACATAACCATGCAAGGTACTTCAACAATTAACCCCCAGGAAAAGGATCCAAAGGTAGAAGTGCTCCATTTCAGAGGACCTGCTCTTTAATCTAATGGTTTAAACCCATTCCCAATTACATACATCTCACCAGGGCCACCCCTTCTGCATTTCTTAGCCATTAAATCACCATGAATCATTGCAGTGACACTACATCCCCTTTTAGTACAACTGAATAGTACTCAAAGAAAGTTTCAGGCACCTTGTATAATGAGAAAGCACCAGTCAGGCTGTACACACACAAAAGTTACAGTTTTGAAACTAGCAGCTACCGTTCGACTTCAACAGGGATACAGGAGAACAAGAGATGAAGGAGCTCACCATGTACTTGGGCACCTTCACCCAGTCCAGTTCAGTACTTACACATTTCTCGATTTCTAAGCCATCCTTAAAGAAAATCATATATGGGGTCACACCGTCCTCACGGAAATCCAGGAGAGCCACCATTCCATCTGGATTCATGTTCTCCCCTACAAAGAACTTCAGAGGAATGTGTCTCTAAGACATTTAATTGGCTAATGCCAGGAGAAAATGCCTTTTTATACAAGACCTTTGTACAAACCATGCAACATCACCAAGCTCAGTTTAAAAGCCTCCCTGACCAGCCACGGGGATTTTCCTTCTCTGCAGCTTGCCCATCTTAGTGCCACCATGGTTGACACACTAGAAGAAAGGGATACCATCCAGAGGGATCTTGACAGGCTGGAGAGGTGGGTCCACGGGAACCTTGGGAAGTTCAACAGACCAAGTGCAGTGCCCTACACCTGGGCCAGGGCTTGAGAATGGACTGAGAGCAGCTCTCAGGAGGAAGACTTGGGGTGTTGGATGACAAATAACTCTGTGTAACCCAGCACTGGGGCTTGCAGCCCGGGAACCCAAACGTATCAAAAGAGGAATGACCAGCAGGTCAAGGGAGGTGATTTTGTTCCTCTGCTCTGCTGAGATCTCACCTGGAGTGCTGCATATCCAGCACTGGAGCTGGAATCCCAACACAAGAAGGACATGGACCTGCTGGACCAAGCCCAGGTGGGCTACTGAGAGGGCCAGAGGTCTGGAGCACCTCTCCTATGAGGACAGACAGAGAGTTGGGCTGTTCACCCCTACAAGCTCCAGGGAGACCTTACAGCACCCTCCAGTACCTGAAGGGGGCTACAAAAAGTCTGGAGAGGGACTTTTGACAGGGGCACATTGCAACAGGACAACAGAGAATGGCTTTGAAGCTCAAAAGAGGATAGATTTAGATTATATATTAGGAAGAAATTATTTACTGTGGTGGTGGTGAGACACTGGCAGAGGCTGACCAGAGAAGCTGTGGATGCCCCATCCCTGGCAGTGNCTGGAGAGGTGGGTCCACGGGAACCTTGGGAAGTTCAACAGACCAAGTGCAGTGCCCTACACCTGGGCCAGGGCTTGAGAATGGACTGAGAGCAGCTCTCAGGAGGAAGACTTGGGGTGTTGGATGACAAATAACTCTGTGTAACCCAGCACTGGGGCTTGCAGCCCGGGAACCCAAACGTATCAAAAGAGGAATGACCAGCAGGTCAAGGGAGGTGATTTTGTTCCTCTGCTCTGCTGAGATCTCACCTGGAGTGCTGCATATCCAGCACTGGAGCTGGAATCCCAACACAAGAAGGACATGGACCTGCTGGACCAAGCCCAGGTGGGCTACTGAGAGGGCCAGAGGTCTGGAGCACCTCTCCTATGAGGACAGACAGAGAGTTGGGCTGTTCACCCCTACAAGCTCCAGGGAGACCTTACAGCACCCTCCAGTACCTGAAGGGGGCTACAAAAAGTCTGGAGAGGGACTTTTGACAGGGGCACATTGCAACAGGACAACAGAGAATGGCTTTGAAGCTCAAAAGAGGATAGATTTAGATTATATATTAGGAAGAAATTATTTACTGTGGTGGTGGTGAGACACTGGCAGAGGCTGACCAGAGAAGCTGTGGATGCCCCATCCCTGGCAGTGTTTGAGGCCAGGCTGGATGGGGCTCTGAGCAACTGGGTATAGTGGAAGGTGTCCCTGCCCATGGCAGGGAATTGGAACTCAGTAACACTCTTCAACCCAAAGCCTTCTGCAGTTCAAGAATTTTACCATGCTGCTATGAACAGAGTAAGAGATAGCAAGGGCCAAAGTGATCCACCTTCCAAGTCTAACTGCACAGTCCCTGAACCACCATAACAATAAATACAGCAACTAGCATTACCAGCTGAAATGAGATCCCCAAACAGCTAATAGTCTTGGGCTGTTTCTCCTCCCTGACTCCCAAGACTCTCAGAGACAGTCAGGTTAGCATCCTCACAACAGGAGCCCTCAAAATCTTAACAGGCTGTTCAGCAGATGAACCAATCAACACTGCTGTAAGGAGACAAAACTTACCTGGTAGTTTTTGAAGTTGGCAAGGATGTGTTTGATTTGTTCTGCAGCCCCAGTCATGAAAGGCTTTACTCTCTCTGGCTTGTGTTCCTCAAGTCTGGCTTTGATTCTGGAAGGAGAAAGAAAAAAAAATGATCTGAAAACATGCTCTAGCTTAATAACTCCACTGTCTGGCAGGATGTCATAGCAGAAAGAGTAGCTACCTGTCAAACTTAGATTTTGCTGCCTTTCCCCCAACTCCCTCTCAAAGCCCCCAGATTTTAACTTAGTTTTTCAAGTGAAATCACAGAACAGTACTTGCCACTCCTATCAAGGTCGTTTTACAACCAGGCTAGTGACAGGCAAAAATCAGCAAGTCCTTTCCACAGCACCAGGAGTACCACCCACCCATGTCACAAAGCTTTTTCACTTTCAGTATTAACCCCACTGAACACCAACCAACGGATATTACACTGTGAACTAGCAAAAAGGCCCATTCACACACGTTTTTTAACTGTTTACATTGTCACACTAGAAAAGCTTCAGAAGCTTTTCTTTACCACCTCAGTGCCTTCCACATGAAGGTCTGGCATGGAGAAATACAAAAGAAAACAGCGTGATTACAAGTAAGATCCAAAGCACATGATCAGGTCCCCTACCTCAGCCAAAATAAACATAGATATTCCAGCCCCCATTTTTTTAGGGCTCCAGTTCTGCTGAGCATTTAGACATTATGAAGTTCACAGCCAGCTTCACACCTGTATCAGAACTACCACCTACCAGGAATAAATCCAATGCTGGTTTTACAATCTCAAGCACACAAAACCACTGCAATCCAGCTGAAAGGAAAAGCCTACCAACACTTACGCTTTCATGTAATCCTTGATGTACTTCTTGTAGGATTCTTTTGTGAAGCTGGTCTCCTGAAGGTGGTGGTTAATTACTATGTCAACACCAGTTATGACCGTGGCTTCTGTTCCATCTCCCTCAGGACCTTCAGCAGAGGCATTGCCACCAATTAGAGAGTCATCAATTTGACCCTCTGTCCTGGTGACCATCTAGATTTAGAGACATCAAAAAACTTAACGGCTCTGCAGAAAACCTTAGCGCTACCGCTCTTACACACCTATGACACGACAGCAGGGCACAACTCGAGAGGCACAGCTCAGTGCAAGGAACCTGGCTGCAACCTGAGCACTGATTTCCCAGTGACAGGAGAAGGGGGAATGGGTTCAAATTGAAAGACAATAGGCTTGGATTAGATATCAGGAAGAAATTCTTTATGTGGGAGGCACTGGCAAAGGATGCCCAGAGAACTTGTGGATGCCCCATCTCTGGAAATGTTCAAGGCCAGGCTGGATGGGGCTTTGAGCAACCTGGTCTAGTGGAAGGTGTCCTTGCCCTTGGCAGGGAGTTTGGAACTAGATGATCTTCAACGTCCATTCCAACCCAAAGCGTTCCATGATTCTATGACTCCCAAGCACGAGTCACCCGCGGCGCATAACCCACGCTCCATTACACGCCAGCCTGCCTGACCCGGGCTCTCTCAGGCACCACCTAGGGCAGCACGGAGCACTGGACCAACGTGGGTTCTCCCTTCTCTCTTTCCCTGCTCGGGCCCTTCGCAGGGACGCCACCCCCATTCCCCACCGGCCGTGAGTCACCGCGGCAACCCTCCCTCCCTCCTTCGGGGCGGGCGGGCACTCACCTTCCCCTCCACTTCCAGGCACAGGCCGTCCGCCACCTCCCGGATCTTGTAGATGTCCGAGAACATCTCATCCTCTGCGGGGGACAGACAAGCACACATACACACCCAGCCTCCGCCTCCCGGCACCCACCACTTTCCCCGCACCGCTCCCGCCCCCGGGCTCCGCACCCCCCCCGCCCGGCCCAGCCCCGCACATGCGCGGCGGCACCGC